>JAFMOD010000224.1:2401532-2470147 GCA_019802435.1 Corydoras maculifer
GAGGGTCTACATCGTGGGTCTACACCGAGGGTCTACATCGTGGGTCTACATCGAGGGTCTACACCGAGGGTCTACATCGTGGGTCTACACTGTGTCTTCAGGCAGCAGCCGCATAACAGGACTGAGATCTGGTGTGATGCCATCAGTAATATAAACGATGAAGAAATCAGTAATTAGTTGGTAAATGGGCACCAACGTGGGTTTTGGACTCAGTCACTGAAGTGCACTGGACTCTCACCCAGAACTAATGCTGTAGGATGTTTTTGGCCCAGTTTCTGCTGAGGGTGAGGAGAACACTGGAGTGACAACATAGAACCTCAATACTGTGTTATGCTGTGTACACTGTTAAACCACAGGGAGTTAAGGATGGATGGATGGATGGATGGATGGATGGATGGATGGATGGATGGATGAATCCTCACTTTAACTTCTCACAGCACCTTGAGTAATGATGACTCATGTTGATCCCAAAAACTTCTGACATCACACATATCTTTTAAGCGAATCTGCACACATGACCACAGAAAATGTTTAAGACCTTGTGACCTGCCCCCCTCATGATGGTTTATGATGTTACATGATGTTCACCTACAATAATCAGGCATCCACATGTTTTCAGTCAGGTCACCTTGACGTCAACATCGGCTTGTAACTCCGTCCTTAAATCAATACGCCCTGTCCTCAGCAGAATGTCCGATTAAATCAAGAAAAAAGTGGAACAGGACTTGGGTCTTGTCTGGATTCTGGGTTTAATTCTATAAATCTTTAACCTGATGTAACAAAAAAAGACAAGCATCCACAAACTGTTCCAAAATTAATAATACGACGCAGACACTACAGGAGGAGAACATAAATGAGATATCAAGGGGATTAGAGAACCGAGCTTTGACATCAGATTGTAATAATAATAATATAAGCTAATGTTTGTGTTAAACTTGGTTCTGTTTAACCAAACGGATTCGGTAAAGGTAGATATACCACATGGACCAAATACATTACAACCACCAGAGCTGTAGTCGTCGTTAGTTGATCCCGCAACATGGGGTGGGGATGGGGTGGAGTTCTCTCAATTCACTTCAACAAGGTTTACCTGAAACTGAAGCTGCCTAATTCACTGATGCAATCCCAGATGATACCCACCCCACTCAATCTGACAGCATCAACTGCACCACCACCCCACCATAAAGGTCACTTCAGTGACATTTTCCATGAGTCTAATGTTCGAGGCCATTGACCCATGTTTATGGGGCTCCTAATTAACGTAACCTTTAAGTGTCTACTGTATAAGGGCAGTTATGGAGGAGTGGATTTCTTCAACAGGTTCCAGTGGACCATCCTAACCTGCATTCAGTTGCTTCACCTTTGACACCTCACTACATAGTGTAATAATATAAAACCAGTAGCACATTTAATAATGAAGCAGAATTCTGTCCAAATTAGACAAGTATCAGCTAATGATATTAAGAGATATATCAGATTTAAGTATCTTGCGAGAATCAAGGCTCATCCATCTTGAGCAGCCATACAGAGAAGGTAGATGAATGGAGGACAAAAGCTCAGTGAGGACCTATTCTTCATATGCCGCCAAACGCAGAATGGATGGTTGAGGGAAGGTGGATTGACGAATAGATAGATGGTGAACCAAAGCTTATTCTCCTTAAGCAGTCAGGCACACAGGACGGACGGACGGATGGATCGATAGCTGTACGACTTCTACATCTTGAGTAGCCGTGTACAGAAAATAGATGGATGATGAAAAATCTTGAGAGAACCTGGAGGAGGATCAGGCCTCAATGGGGGACTCATTCTCCTTAAGGACACAATGCACAGAAGATAACCAGACAGACAGATGTACTATACTAATAGAAATATCCTACAAAAACAAAAATGAGTCCTAAATATATGTTTTGCAAGATGCTTAATGCCGCATTGCATTGTGGTCCATATGTCACTTTGTAGTGTACACTATGCGTAGCTTACTCTCAACTCTCTCCACCCTAACTTTGACTTATCTGTGCCCATCCAGGGGAGAACGTTTTGGGCGCTGGGTAGATACACCAAGGACAGAGCGCCAATCCTTTGCTGGGCACCCACTCACACACACTATAACTTTCCCTTGAATCCATCCAAACCGGAGAACCCGGAGGAAACCCACGCGGACACAGTGAGCCAGAATTATGAGAAATCCAACATTACGATACGGCTGACACACCATATAGAGCACCAGACCTGTACCAGAGGGCAATTGGGAACACAGAACCAGACATGTCTAGGTGAAGATTTTAAACCGCCAAAAACCTTGACAACCTTCATCCTACTTTGGGTCTGAAGGGTAAGATAATCTGCCGAACACAAACACCATGGAACGGCACTCGCAGATTGTAATGACTGCATATAAAAGCCATCACACAGCGGATTTGGGAAATTTCATTGATGGCAAAGGTAAACACACCGGCGCACCCGTAGGGAACGAAAGCAGATGCCATGACACTCTTTAGGATGAGGTAGTGTTATGTAATATCACATAGAAGCATCCAGGGGGAGCATCATGCCCTGTATTGTTTGGCGGCAGACGGAAGAGAGAGCCGCTGAACTCGGACTGAACCCGGGGTGAACGTCGGGTCAGCGTCGGCACCGTCTCACCCATTTACCAAAAGCGGCGACACCCTCCTGAGGACCCTGTGTGGCAGAATGTCTGGCTTTGCGCGGTTATCGACGCTGTCTTGAAAGCCTGTAAATTATTTAGCGCTGATAGAAAAGTAATGCAATCTGTTGAGCAGCACAAATTGCACCTGATTTGTGTTAGCACGGCTGCTAAAACGTTAATTCCTCAAGCCACGCGACGGTGCGAGCTGAAATGCTTTATGAATTATAACTGAGTCTCCCCACTGAGTTTGACTTACTCCGACATATTTATTGCACCCGTGCACTCTGTCCCGACCGCATTCTGCATACAGATGTTGACTTTGACTGCGCCGTGTATCAATTATGCATTTCCAGACGCAGGTCCGCTCGCACAGAAGTGGTCCGTCCTGAGCGTTTCTGCACTGAATACCAATAAAAACAGCCAGATCTGTGTCGCACCGATATCAGAGTGATGTACGCTGTGCGTTTCCACGCCTTAAAATGTACGTCTGCATTGTTTTTGCTCCGTGTTTCGTGTTGATTTTATGGCCCTCATATCCTTTTAGTTCCGTGCCTTTGGGTTTTTAATGGCTCCTGGTTTATTGGTTCACATTTATCCTTTCAAGTTCAGCTTTATTTATTTATATAGAGCGTTTTACAATAGTACAGTGTCTCAAAGCAGCTTTATAGAGCTCTAAGCCTCAAAACGACAGTGGAAAGCAAAATCTCTTTGCTTTTAAAATTTTTTTTTAAAAGATCAAACCTTGTGAGGACCGAGGCTTGTGGCAGACTCATGCACATTGAGAGGCCAGGCAGTGTTAACAGTGTGGGCTACTCAGCTGTCTGAATTATAGGTATTAGAAATTGTTAGGCGGCACTGTGGCTTAGTGGTCAGCACGTTCGCCTCTCAGCGCTAGGGATTCCCGGTTCGAATCCCCATCTGGGTGGAGTTTCCATGTTCTCCCCGTGTCTGCGTGGGTTTCCTCCGGGTTCTCCGGTTTCCTCCCACAGTCCAAAAACATGGATCAAGTCAATTGAATTCTCCAAATTGCCCCATATAGAGTGTGTCTGTGTGAGTGAGTGTGTGCCCAGCGATGGATTGGCGCCCTGTCCTGGGTGTATCTGCCCAGCGCCCGACACGTTCTCCCCTGGATGGACATGGGGAACCCCACCGCGACCCTAATAGAGGATAAGCGGGAGATAATGAATGAATAAATTAATGAAATTGGTAGTAAGATATTACAATCATCGTTTGATGTACGGGGTCCATGGAACATTGAAATCTAAGGGCCTTCTCTAAGGGAGGAGAGGAGAACACGGGGGAGACCCAGGACAAGATGGATAGATTAAATCTCGGTTGGCCTGGGAACGCCTCTGTGTACCCCATGAAGAACTAGATGTGGTAGAGGGGATGCCTGAGTCACTTTGCTTAGGCTGCTGTCCCGTGAACTGGACCCAGATAAGCGATGGATAAAGGATGGATGGATGAATTATACATCTTAATATGCATTCATTCATTCATTCATTCATTATCTTCCGCTTTTATCCTCTATTAGGGTCGCGGGGGGGGGGGGGTTCCCCATACCCATACAGGGGAGAACGTTTCGGGCACTGGGCAAATACACCCAGAATAGAGTGCCAATCTATCACTGGGCACACACTCACTCACACAGACACAGGCAATTTGGAGAACTCAATTGACTTGACCCATGTTTTTGGATTGTGGGAGGAAACCGGAGAACCCGGTGGAAACCCACACGGACACAGGGAGAACTTGGAAACTCCACCCAGATGGGAATTCGAACCCGGAATCCCTAGTGCTGAGAGGCGAATGTGCTAACCACGTGCCGCCCATCTTAATATGCATTTCATGTTAATTAATATTTAGCAGTTAAAATACCTTCATACTGTATCGGTGAGAAAGTTGCCTTCATAACGCTGAGTGAAATATTTATTTAGGGAACTTTAAATGTGTTTTGAGAGGAGCAGAAAACAGAAGGAGCAGAAAAACCAACACCCGTTCGGCTCCATAGGTAAATTATGTCGTACTGCTTTTCCTGGAGGATCACTCGGCGCTCTAATGGCATTGTCAAGCTTTTAAAATAAGCCATGCTTTCACATTCTCTATATTAGGACAAACTGGGTTGACAAAAGCCTCGAATTTGTCCCTAAGTGCCAGAAAATTGCAAAACCCTCTTTAAAGCACCATAGACATAATGTGGCAAATAGATAGAAATCAATATCACAGTGTAGCATGGGAATTTATACCCCCATATATACCTTCCACACCTCTGCTTTCACACTCATCTGATCCTAAAAATGGCACACATCCCCAAGCCCTCTCAGAGCCCTCGTCTGCTAATGCATTTCACAGCTTTCACTGTTGGCAAACACAAGCCTGTTCTGCTCAGCGTTACAAGCTTGACCAATTAGAACCTCTCAGAAAACATTTGTTGCAGGTGAGAACAGAAATGCTGAAACCTAATCACGGCTTCAGGTACTACTCAATTTTGAAGCCGTTTGTTGGTTACGTGTGAAGTCCTGAAATCCTGCCTTCGATATCCACAAATACACCCAGGTCATTATTGAAATCAAAAATTGTAATTGCTCGCATTCAGTTCAAGTCACTGACTCTAGCATACAGAACCATTTCCGGATCCGCCCCTCCTACCTTCACCCCATCTTTCCTAAATACACTCCGACCCGTTCTCTTCGCTCCAGCGATGATTGCCGCCTGACGATTCCACCTCACCGAGCAGGTAAGTCTCACTCCGTGGCGTCCACCACTGCAAAATGGTGGAATGCTCTTCCCAAATCTGTCCGTAAGGCAGAATCACTGAATAGTTTTAAAAAATTACTGAAGACACATCTCTTTAACAAATACCTGTTGTAAAAAAAAAAAAAAAAAGGGGGGGGGGGGGGCGTGTGCCGCGGCATCGAATAACATTCAGCTTTGATGAATTTACAGTATAGTTGGTTTTCTTCATAGCTTCTGACTTGTGGTGTTCTCATTTGTAAGTCGCTTTGGATAAAAGCGTCTGCTAAATGACTAAATGTAAATGTAATGTAAATGTAAAATGGCACATCGGAGTGTGTCATCAGAATCAGAATCAGGTTTATTTGTCACATAAGTAGATATACATTGTACAGCCAGCAGTGAAATTCTTTCCTGACTTCTTCACATAAAGTTTAAATTCAAGAAGATAAGAAAAATAGAATAAGGATAAAATAAAAATATATTAAAATTTAACTATCTATTTACACTGAATTTTGAAAATAGGAGAACTGTACACTACCACGACCTAATGTGTCTGAAGTGAGCAGAAATCTTTAAAACAGCAAGGTTTTTGGGTTTTGTGCCTGTTTGTATGTGTGTGCTATGTATTCAGTCATGTATCCGACCCTTTAATACTCTGTAGTGCAATTTAGAATGATTCCGATCATTCAGTTTCATGGTGAAGGTGTTTGTTAGTTTGGTCACCAAGTCTTTCCTCCAACATCGACAAGATCGAGTTAAAAAAAAAAAAGCGAGAGTGCCGTTAACGCCGTCCACGATAAGCGCCATTGTCAGCGAAAAAAAAAGGATACAGAAGGCTACAGTAGGGAAAGTTGTTAATGCGCTTTCAAAACAGAGATTAAAGATGTCGAAAAGTTATTATTAATATTATTAATTAATAAACAGTAGATGTGAATGCCATTCTGTTACTTCCTATTCATTCACTGACTATTTACATTAGTATTTTATATTCATTTTTTATAATATATAATTCTGTTTATATGGGCGGCACAGTGGCTTAGTGGTTTAGCATGTTCTCCTCTCAGCACTAGGGATTCCCGGTTCGAATCCCCATCTGGGTGGAGTTTCCATGTTCTCCAAGTGTCCGCGTGGGTTTCCTCCGGGTTCTCCGGTTACCTCCCACAGTCCAAAAACATGGATCAAGTCAATTGAGTTCTCCAAATTGCCCCATATAGAGTGTGTATGTGTGAGTGAGTGTGCAATGCCCAGCAATAGATTGGCACCCTGTCCTGGGTGTATCTGCCCAGTGCCCGAAATGTTCTCCCCTGGATGGGTATGGGGAACACCCCCCGCGACCCTAATATAGGATAAAGCGGAAGATAATGGATGGATGGATAATTCTGTATCTGTATATATTGTTTCTTTGTTCAGTTTTCAGTATTAAACTCTACATTTATTCTCGATAAAATTTGTTTTTATGTATCTCTGAGTTTCTAGAATGAACTCATTGGATTTATCTTGATTTAAATGGAACTAGGTGCCTCAGTTTTCATCAATTTGGGATTTTACTGATTATTTGTGGATGGAGTTGCAAAGTAAACAGAAGTTCCATTGTGCTTGATTGTATACCCCTGTGGTAGCTAAAACACTAGAAGTCATTGATTAATTAGTGTGTCTTTATACTTTTGTCCTGGTGGGTAATTCCTCTCAGTTGGACAGGACCAGAACCGTTTGGTCCACAAGCACCAACAGCATCTTGGAATGGATGCTCTTGCAAATCGGACTGTTTAATAATTCAGTAGAATATTGCCGTTAAATCGAGTTACGTTTAAGGAAAGACATGTCAGAAATAATTTACTCATTAATAACTCAGGAAAAAAAACTAAAAGCTCCAACATTTCAGCCGATTTTATACAGAATCTGACGACCAATCTGCATCTCCAACAACCTTTTTCATAGCGTATCTGGCCCCTCCTCCGTCATTGCTGAAAGGAAAGCAGCATGAACAGGTATGGTCCAGAATTTCAATCTCAAGCTGCCGCAGATCCATTAGGATGCAGTAGAGGACTTGCCTGCCAAGCTTGCGTGAGGAACGAAGATCTTCTGCTTGGTATTCAAGCACCTGCCGCGCTATCAATTCGCTCCTTTTCAGCAAGGGCTCAGACGTGTCAACAGGGGAAGATGTAGTTCATACCTATCAGTGGCCAAGGGCCTTTGGTTAAGGAAGCTGAAAGCATCAGCTTTAATAGATTCAGCTGATAAAGGGTAAGAGGACGAGACACATATGCTCCGGTAATAGAAAATCTGATGCTCGCTAGAGGCAAAGGATGTGGAGAAATTGTGGTTGGCATATGGAATCGGAGCTGTGCTCTCCTCACAAATGTCATACACGAGTGGAACACACCACCGACAACAAAATAAAAATTATTTATTAAACTACTTGGTTATTGGAATTCATCTCATTATCTTCCAAACAAATCCTCCACCCGGGTCGCAGGGCAGTTTCCCTAAGCCCATCTCAGATACACCCAGCATAGGGCACCAATCCATCACTGGGCACACACACTCACTGACACACACAAACACTATATTAGTGGCCAGACATATAGGGGCCACCTTCAACCCAAGTATTGGACAGTGGGAGGAAACCAGAAAACCCGGAGAAAAAACCCCCACGAACGTGGTGAGAACATGGAAACCACCCAGATCAAGATTCAAACCTGGATCCCCAGCAGTGAGAGGCAGACGTTCTAACAACTAAGTTGTTAAGTAGAGCAAATCGGAGACATGTCTAAACTATTGGCTGGTACGTCCCAACAATAACATATTTGGGACGTTGTATGGCGTTTGCATGAGGCTTCTGTCCACATACTTCTGGTGCTGAAGCTCACCAAGATGTTTGTGAGCAAAAAAGGCTTACCTTCAGTGACACAGCTGATCGGTCGAAAAAGGTCAGCGACGTTTCAATTATTTTTATTTATCGGGATCAGAAAGTCAGGGCTACCCATAAACCACGGCAAGCCAATCCATAAAGCGGACGGGTGTCGGCTGTGAATGCGAGCTCTGTGATTTAGAGGAAATATGGGCCTGTGTTGGCATGCGCCACAAGCTTTTTCATCGCTATGATTGCAACATCAAAACACATAAAACACTGGAGATGACCGAAGTGAGCACTTGAAATAAAACCAATTAAAGTGAGACTAGAGGCCGGACGGCACTGTATAGTTGTAGAGCCCATACATCAACCTAAACGCATTAACAGAAGCGCTTGGCCTTGTGCACTGTTTGGCCATTAGTCTTTGGACACATATTACATCTCGCTCTCGGGCCGAGCACAGCCGCTCAGAGTAATGTATAGCCAAATGGAGGATGATTTAAACACATCTTTTGCCTTTGAAGCCCCACTGGCGTGCCACCAATCATCTCGGATTTGCCAGGCCTCAGCCTTCCCACTGGGTTCAAGCCAAAGTTCTGCATCGGATCCAGTCCGCACCCAGCTTAATCAACAGAGGTAATAGGGCTAGAACATTTTTAACAGAGATTTGGACCAGTCTGTAAAGGATTTAATGACAGAAGCCGGCTTGACGTCCTGTGCGAAGGCTCTTTAAAGTCTTGCATCATGCTCGCTCCAAATCGAGTTTCATCAAGAGTTGTAATAAATCGCCGTCGTATCGAGTGACTGAAAGCAGCCTGCACACTTTTTTCATTATGAAGGCTGGCATTGGTTTTTAAAGACACGGGATATGAGGCAATGCGGCTTTCCCAAACACAATTGTAAAAAAAGTTATTAAATACCAAAAATAAGATCTACAATACATTCAAAAGCCCATTTTATGAGGGTATTAGCCTCGTTTTCAGTCCTCCCTAAAATATTAGCACTACTGATTGCTTCTTAATGGATTATTTTTGGAAAAACTAAATTTACTAACTGAAAAAGCACTACCCACGCTCCCCACTAATCACTGCTGGATATAAAGAGTATAAACCTCCTTTCATAGTTTTTACTATTAAACACTATAAAGAGTAAAAGTATGACTAGAGTGTGTTCAGTCTTACAACAAATACTAATTACTATTAGTATTGTGGCATTACGTGTCATCCATGCCACTTGGCGGATATGGTGCGGTGCAATGTTTGGGCGCCAAAGAGCAGGCTTGCAGGTTGCCCCGCCAATGGGGATGGTTCCCACAGGTTTACACAGCATGCCTTGCGGTGTGGAGACAGAGTATAATGGCATAATAAAATGGCAATACCTGCTATAATGGATTCCCAAATCTGTCTGTCCATCATATTTGTTACAGTATTAGTAGTTAGCAAGTCTGCCTTTCAGCGCTGGATTCGAATTCCAGTTTCAGGGTAGCGTTTTGGGCACTGGGAAGATACATCCATGTTTTTGGGCTGTGAGAAAAACCTGAAACCACACAGACATGGGAAAAACTTGGAAACTCAACCCAGTTTGGGAATCGAACCAGGATCTGAACAGGCTCTGATGTCATGTTAGGTAAAGGCACCTTGATGTCATGACCTTCACATTGTGGTCCTGTATCCCAATAAACAATCGTGTTCTTGCTGTAATGATTACCCCTTTTGTCCGAAATATGATCATTTGTTACCTACCCGACTACACACAGCCCGCCATGGCGAGCTGGACCGCACTCGCGTCGGCTCAACCTGTCGTTAGCCGATTTTCATCCTTCATCACGTATTCAATTTGCTCCTTTAACCAAAGTGCAATGTCAGGGGTGAGAAAGAGAAGGCAGGAAAATGCCATCTATCTCTCCAGCAATGTGATAAATTTCGTCCGGGTCAGTAAACTATTTATGAGTCGCACGGCTGAAGTCTTTCATGCGTTTCAGCTTCCCACGCCACCCTTTCCCCTCTGTTACCGAATTTAATTCGGCCACCAAAAAGTTATTAGCATTTTCTCGCCCTCCTCACCGTAGCAGGCATGCATATTTTATGAAGCAAGCTAAGTCATTAGGCAATGCAGGCGTGCTGCTGCAGAAAACCAGCTTTCGGAAAATGACGGATGGGGCCAGACGACAGGGAGCCGGGCAGCCACAGGTAGGGCTGTCTTTTTAATTTTGATTTATTTTATTTAGCCTCGAACTTATTTCATCTTTAACTAAAAATTATACACTGTATACATACAGAATATATCTCATCTCATCCTCCACTTAATCCCATACTAGGGACTAGGGTCGCAGGGTTTCTCCATGACCCTTCCAGGGGAGAACCCAACCCAGGACAGGGCACCAATCCATCGCTGGGCATACACTCACTAGCACAAACACACATTATAGAGGGGCAATTTAGAGCAGCTAATTCACATTGAAACCATGTTTTTGGACGATGGGAGGAAACCGGAGAACCCGGAGGAAACCCACGTGAACACAGGGAAAACTCCACCTGAATTGGGATTCAAACCTGGATCCCCAGAGCTAAGACACGAATGTGCTAACCACTAATATGTATATATATAGGCGGCACAGTGGCTTAGTGGTTTAGCACGTTCTCCTCTCAGCACTAGGGATTTCCGCTTCGAATCCCCATCTGGGTGGAGTTTTCATGTTTTCCCCGTGTCCGCGTGGGTTTCCTCCAGGTTCTCTGGTTTCCTCCCACAGTCCAAAAACCTGGATCAAGTCAATTGAATTCTCCAAATTGCCCCATATAGCGTGTGTATGTCTGTTTGAGTGTGTGCCCAGTGATAGATTGGCGCCCTGTCCTGGGTGTATCTGCCCAGCGCCCGAAAAGTTCTATCGTGGATGGGCATGGGGAACCCCCCCACCGCGACCCTAATAGAGGATACAGCAGAAGATAATGAATGAATATATATATATATACACACCCACAGTTGTGTACCCTTGTGTAGACAGTTGTGTTTGTTGGGACGGGACGTATCTCTTGTACTGACGTGAGGCTCACAGCTCCGTTATCTTGCTGTTTTTCCTTCAGCCATGTCCTGATAGGATAACGCAATGATGATACCCATCAGAAAAAAAGCTAATGAGAAGATAAAGACGCTGAAAAACAATGAACCTGCCACATCCTGGGTCACCCACATCGGTCACCCTTCTCTCCTCCATCAGGTTGCTCACAGATACGAGATAAGGCTAACTACATTTACAAATCGAGCATGGGATCAGCAGTCGATCAATCACTGTCACACCGCAGCAGCTGCTAACAATCCGTCACGCTGCCGTCACCTCCTTCAGTTTGCTAATTTGCAGACGCTTGTTTAGAGGAGATTACATATTTCCTTCGGCTTTTGGAGTCTGTTTGTGTTTTTTCTTCTCTCCGTTGCGTCTGCCGAGGTCGTGCATCGATTTCTGCCACACGTCTTCTCCACTGTCCATTGTCATGAATCAAAGATGGATTTTTAAGCTCTGCTCGGCATTAATATAACGTATACTGGACTTTCATGAAGACATATTCTAAACAGAAAAGATGGACAGCATGTGGCTGAGCAACCTAATGGGCAATTTGATCAGCTGGTACCAGTGCCATGTCAGTAATTAGTGCCTACTCATCCATCATCAATGCATGAATGGTCAGCTGATGGACCTGGGGCAACAGTCTAAACCATCTCGAAGTCTAATGCAGCTCATAGATTTATAGTTAAAGGACAATAGGACAGTCTTTCAAGTGTGTCTAATGAAAACATAATGCATACTTTTGTTTTGCTCATGTTGTAACTACGGATGCGACAATGAATCATTTTGGAAATTAATTGTGATTAAACGCAATTAATTAATCGTAGGAACATGATGACATGCGTAAGAAACAGGGGTGATATGCCGGTAGCTTGACGTTGCGATGGTGCAACTCACACGGAACATAAAGTTACTGTTGTGGAACACTGGTCTGTTTACTTTGTCCTTAAAAAAAATAGTTCTTTTTTAAATAAAGATGCAGATATGATTGTTTTGCGCTCTTGAATTTTTGGTTTTTACTCTTTTTAGTATCGTGAGCAAATATAATATTAATATATGAAACCGTTTACCTCTGTATCATCAGTGGAACGTCAGTGAAGTGTTTACTCTAAAACTACTCATCAAATTGGAATATTGGAAGTCGCTTTGTATAAAAGTGTCTGCAAAATGACCTCATGAGGGCGTAGCGGTCTGCCATCTGCCTTTCAGCTCTGAGGTTCCAGGTTTAAATCCCAATCTGGATGGAGTTTCCATGGTTTCGCCGTGTCCACATAAGTTTCCTCCAGGTTCTCTGGTTTCCTACAAGTCAAAAAACATAGATTTAAGGTGAATTGGCTGCTCTAAATTGCACCTATATAGTGTGTGTGTCCAGCTTTTTATTGTATTCATGTTACTTAGCGGGCAGCACGGTGGCTTAGTGGTTAACACGTTCGCCTCTCAGCACTAGGGATTCCCGGTTCGAATCCCCATCTGGTTGGAGTTTCAATGTTCTCCCCGTGTCTGCGTGGGTCTCCTCCGGGTTCTCCGGTTACCTCCCACAGTCCAAAAACATGGATTAAGTCAGTTGAGTTTTCCAAATTGCCCCATATAGAGTGTGTCTGTGTGATTAAGTGTGCCCAGTGATAGATTGGCGCCCTGTCCCGGGTGTATCTGCCCAGAACCCGAAACGTCCTCCCCTGGATGGGCATGGGGAACCCCCCCGCGACCCTGATATAGGATAAAGCGGAAGATAATGGATGGATGTTACTTGGCTCGCATCATAATTAACATGGCGACTTTCCGGGTGTGCCTTTATGATGTCATACAGTTTATCAGATCTCAGCTTGTACTAACAGTAAAGTAGATGATGCTTATTACATGCACATGCAGCAATCCTCCTGTAGAGGCCCAAACAGAGTCTCTTTATATCCTTCTGTCTGCTCATTAAGACTCCTTTCATCTCGCACCATAGGTTTTTTAATGGGTTTTAGCTCAGTAGACTTGATATAACATGATAAAAGCCTGGCCACTGATCCACTTTGTTTAAAGACATGTGTTCTGCATCATCAATCCGCTGCAAGACCAAACCATGACCCAATTAGCATGATGCCAGAGATTACTATTAAATCCTGATTTTTTAATGTATCATATAGGGATTAGCTTTGGAAGCAACCCTGAAGCATTATCTAGAGGATGAGGTCATTGTGTGTGCAGTATACTGAGACCATCCACACTCATCCAGGACCCGGTGTAACGCACAACATCTACAGCTCCAGTCATGATCCATTAAACGTTTTTTTCTTATTTTGTTTAGTGAATAGTGAACAGTCACATACCTCACACAGGGGGATAATTTACAGCCCTGGTTGTTTTAAATGTCTTTATCGTTGACCTCACATTTAATAAGGCTATTTTTTTGTGTGATTAGATGCTTTTAGTGCCGTTTTAAAAAACGAGATTAAGGGCCCTTATACTCAGCACTTTATTAGGTGAACCTTGTTTTCCGTTTCAGAATGTAGTCCATCTGTTTCTCTACGCAATCAAAACGCATTGCACAGGAGGCTTTGGAGGTTCAGTGCCATGTGCATGGAGGAAGCGGAAATGGAGAATGTGACCCCCCCCCTCCAAGTGTGAGCCCTTAAGCAAGTCCCCTAAGCCTCACTGCTCCAGGGGTGCTGTGTCATGATTGACTCTGTATTCTCACCCCAAACATTAAGATGGGAAGATCTGTACTATTGGCCAGTTTTAGGATACCCTGCCACTCAAGTAGGACAAGTCCCCCACTGAGCCTTGGTTCTCACAAGGTTTCATCCAACACCGACAGAGTGTTGAACCTTGTCACTGTTGCTTTGGCTGTTCTTTGGAGGTTCAGACTTAGAACACTACAAAGCTGCTTTGAGACAATGTACTAATGTAACAAGCTCTATATAAATAAATAAATTTAAACATGGCCCTTGTACTGGATGTTTGCATCTGCTTGATACCAGTACAGAGAGTAGTGGAGTACACGGCTTCTTGGTTGGTTGGTTGGTTAAACACTAGACGAGCTACAGAGTACTGGATCAGCACAACATGGGAGACCAGCATATATAAATACTCAAGTTCTGATGTTGGGATCCAATATTCCTGTTTGTCTCCACTTTATTTATGACTTGTCATGATGCATTCAACTTGTGTCTGTGATGGTTTTCTAAAGTATATTAACCACATCGTGCTGTGAACCGCAGCAACAGGGGTTTGTTCAAGACACCAAATATAATAAACATAAAAAGCGAACATGCAAATGAATGCAGCAGGTTCAGGATGATCAGCCGAGAAACCCCGCGGCGATCGGCACGGGACATCGTTTTAAAAGTTTCCTGTTTACAACTTAAAGACATAAACATGTTCAGAGATTATTTCAAAGAAAATAAGTAGTTTGGTATCAGAACATGGTGAGGTAGTGGTTAGCACACCAGACTCTCAGCACTGGGGGTTTAGGTTCGAATACTAATGTGGGTGGTTTTATGGTCTCCCCATGTCTGTGGGTTTCCACCCATAGTCCAAAAACACAAATTCAAGATGAATTGGCTGCTCTAAATTGCCTCTATATAGTGTCTGTGTGAGTAAATGTGTGCCGTTGATGGATTGGTGCCCTGTAGATGTGCCCGGAGCAGTGGGCAGCCCTGTACACGGCACCCGGGAGGCAACTGGGGCCAGGTTCCTTGCCCAAGCGCACTTAAGACATATTTATTTTGTGGGACTGGGAATCGAACCGGGGAGCATCAGGCCGCAAAGCTGGTCCTCAAACCACAAACCTATAAACTGTCCATTTTTAAAATGTATTAAAAAAATTTCATGTGACAAAAATGACATCCCCCCGCAACCCTGTAGTCCCTAGTTTAAAATTCATTATCCATCTATTATCTTCCGCTTTATCCTATATTAGGGTTGCGGTGGGGTTCCCCATGCCCATCCAGGGGAGAACGTTTCGGGCACTGGGCAGACACACCCAGGACAGGGCGCCAATCCATTACTGGGCACACACTCACTCACAGAAACACGGGGCAGTTTGGAGAACTCAATTGACTTGATCCATGTTTTTGGACTGTGGGAGGAAACCAGAGAACCCGGAGGAAACCCACACAGTCACGGGAAGAACATGGAAACTCCACCCAGATGGTGATTCAAACCGGGAATCCTTAGCGCTGAGAGGTGAACGTGCTGACCACTAAGCCACCGTGTCACCCCTAGTTTAAAATAAAGCAGAAAATAATAAGATGGGTTTTAATTATAAAAGTTTGTGTTATGTAGTTCAGATCCATAACCAACAAGATGTCTCAGTTATCATGAGTACCATCAGTAACTAGAACACGCAGAAAAGGGTCTACCAAGAACTTTTCTACCAAGAACCAAATGGTCCGATTGTATCCACAGAAATTAGTTGCTAAGCTCATTTTAAACCAACGACCACCAGATGAAGTGTTTTCAGGTAATCGATTTCAGAAATGCACCTTTTTTGCAGGACAGACAGTCAGGCGTTTCTTTAATCACGCTGCTTTTAAAAGTCCAGAGAAGACGAGTGTGAATACCACACAGCTTAATGAATCCCAGACCGGCGGCGCAGGCGGAATGCTCAATGTCACCGGGCTTTCCTGTTCATTGGTGTGGATAATAAGCTTACAGCATAACCTTTAATTGTTTTGTTGAAGTTGGGTGGTGGTGGAGGCGTGGGAGAGGAGCAGGGAGTTGTGGGATATCGATTTCCCGAAGCCGCTGATGCAGAGGCTCTTCAATTTGCATTGCTCTTTAATCAACTCTCACCGCCCGGCTCGGAGACGTACGGCGGCTTGATGACAAGAAAAAGGTGGGAAAAGATCGAGAACGCTGGATTACCAGCTGACAGGGAGTCACCCAGCTGGACGAAGCTATATGGCTAAAAGTATGTGAACACACCTTCAGCCCGGAGGTCAGAGTTTCAGTGATGGTTGATTAATAAGGTTAATGTTACAGGACACACAGAGCGAGATTTATAGAGCGTTCAGTGTAAAGAAGGTCCGGAGGCCTCCAGACTCATTACTCCTACTGAACACCTCAGGGATGTGTTGAGACGTTATGTGAGAGCCAGGTCCATCATTCAACGGTAGAACCAGGTTCTCTCACTCTTGATTGAATGAGTACAAATACCATCAAAGGAAAGTTCTCTCATTCATAAGAAAGATGGTAAAGGTGTCGAAAGGTTCTCCCCGTGCCAGCGTGAGTTTCGGGAGTTCTCCGGTTTCCTTCCACAGTCCAAAAATGATGGATGGAAGTTTGACATGTGAAGCGGATGAGGATTACAGTACCAGTCAAACATTTGGACACGCCCCTTCCTGCTCCATCATCTATTTCCTCCACTTATCATATAGATGGACTTTGTAGTTTTATAATTCCAGACTGTAGTCCATCTGTGTTCTTTGTTGTTGTTAGTCCTCTGTTGGTTCTCTGTTTTCTGTTGGTCAGGAGCATCACAGAACAGGTATCATTTGGGTGGTGGATTGTTTATTGTCAGTTCTGCAGTGACTCTGATGTGGTGAGGGGGAGGGTTATAGTGCAGCAGTGCTGCTGTAGTTTCATTTCTCCACCTCAGTGACACTGCTGGGATAGGACTAATGCACCAACCAAATAACCCCTGTTCTGTGGGGGTACTATTGGGGTCCTGACCATTAGAACAGAGTACACATTATGTACTGTAGAACACAAACATATGGACTACAGAATGGAATTATAGAACTACCAAGTCCATCTTTGCAGAAAGTGGAACTGAGAACATAGACAATAAGTGGAGCAGAAAGGGGGCGGGTCCAAACATTTGACGGGGACCGTAAAGGGTTGTGGCGAGATGTGTGGCATGATGCCGCAACACGTTCATCGAAACAAATCTTCTAATATTCAGTAAAATAGAGAACATTGATATTCATGCTCTCAGACGGGGAACATGGACTGAAACAGAAGAAGGAGGTTCTAAACTGCAACTAGGTTACAATAGACACATGCAAATACATCAGCATTGTGAAAAGGGCACACGCTGATTTTTTTGAACTCATGTTCTCTTGATAGGTCATTACAAATGTTACTGTCGGAAGATGAATAGATTCCCAGCATGACAATAAGTAAATAACCTACAAAGTATTATTTCATAAAAACCCTGAAAATAAGCAGGAAAGGAGGTGCCGTATTGTTTCTTATTCCTCTTAACACAATATAGAGCCAAAAGTATGTGGATACTCCTTTAGGTTCTGATCTGGAAGCCGTGGGGTGAGGATGGCTCGACATTTTTGGAATAAACAGGAATGTTAGTTGCCTAATTCTAGGAGGCCCTGAGTGGAAGGAACTATCCAGGTTTGACACACAATCGTAGAGGATAGTGGTTTGCAAAGTGGTCCATGATTAGGTCGGTGGTGATGCAGCATCCCTGGAGTATTGAGGGTTAAGGTGACTAGTCCCTAATATAGGATTTAGCGGAAGATGGTTGGATGGATGGATCTGTGTCTTAGTGTTCTACACTGTTGAGGCTGCTCGGCGGGTCAACGAGGATGTGTCCTCCACTGGTCATTGGTCCTCACCAGCTTAAAAAATGTTCCTTATGTTAACCTTTGTGGTTGTAGTTTGTACGCAGTGCTTACAAGGAGAGGACAGGGTTGATCACAGCATCCCTGGAGCAATGAGGGTTAAGGGTCTTGCTCAAGGACCCACACTGCTAACTTCAGTGGACCTGGGATTTGAGCCACCAACCTTCAGATTGATAACCCAACACCCAAACCACTGAGCTACCGCGCCCAGATTGCTTAAAATAATTTGACTCCCTAATTCTGTGGGTCACCCGAGACATTTTCACCCGCTGCTCAATGCCTGCTACATATCCCGGACACTATCCATTCTCACCTACAGCTTTTCCCCAATATATAGTCGGCAGAAGGCAAATTCCGACACAAACTCCACACGTCTGCCTTGCGATGTACTGGCAACCGATCAAGGACACTTAAAAATACATTTGCAAAAATAAAATATGCCACAGCTTAGACGTCCAGAGTACATTTACCCCACATTGAAGACATTTGCTAGTGAACTTTGCATTCGCACTCGATCCAATAGAAGGATTTGAGAGATCACTATGTCGGGCGTCCTGAAGTCGTGAAGAAACAATGCCTTAAAGAGCCATCAGTCAGCGCTGGGAACGCACCATCAATAAAAGTCTGGGTTTTAATTAAGTGGAGATACAGCATAAACCCTTTTACGACTCTCCTTGAATGGGGAAGGGGGGGGGCTTCCAATTCGTTTCAGATATCTGGCTGCAGATCAAATAAACAACGCGAGAGGAAAAAAAGAGAGAAGCAAACAAATTGGCCTGACTTGTGAGATAATAGCCCGACATTGATTTAGCTTATCTGGAGCAGTATAAACAATAGTCGAAAGTGCCCGACCGCATGGGCCGCCTTTCGTTGTCGCAATCTAATAAATGATTCGGACATTTTTTGACCCAATATACAAGAGAGTATGAAGATTCATCACTATCACTTTTTTATTTGTTGAGAACATTGTATTTCCCGTCATTTAGTACTTCCAGCTGAGCACTTTGACTAAAACATACACTTACTGGCCACTTTATTAGGTACACCTCCTTGTTTATACACTCAGCGTTTATTTAATCAGCTTCACTTATCATATGGGTGCACTTTGTACTTCTACAATTACAGAATGCAGAATGTTCTACATCTCTACGTGGAATCTCTACAAGGTTTGTGATTCTTCTTTAATTTTGGTTCCCAAACCCCGACACAGAGGGTATAGTTTGGGTGGTGGATGCATACTGCCATTGGATCCTGGAGTTTTTTTTAAACACCGCACTCAACAAAAATCAGGAAACGTGGCTCATCCATTGCTGGATAGCTTTTTTATTTTATTTTTGTTAGACATCCTTATCCTTCATCAGAGCTCACATGATGCTGCTGGGAGGATTTTTCTGGTTTGTGAACTTTTCTCAGTTCCTGCAAAATTGCATGTCCATTCATCCATCCATTATCTTCCACTTTATCCTATGTTAGGGTCGTGGGGGGGTTCCCCATGCCCATCTAGGGGAGAAGGTTTCGGGCGCTGGGCAGATACACCCAGGACAGGACGCCAATCCATCACTGGGCACACACTCACTCAGACACGCACACAGACACACTCTATATGGGGCAATATTGGAGAACTCAATTGACTTGATCCACGTTTTTGGACTGTGGGAGGAAACCGGAGAACCCGGAGGAAACCCACGTGGACACGGGGAGAACACTGAATCTCCACCCAGATGGGGATTCGAACCGGGAATCCCTAGTGCTGAGAGGCGAACGTGCTAAACCACTAAGCCACCGTGCCGCCCCAATTGCATGTCGTTGGGTTAAAAAGTGAAACCCATACAGGGAGAACATGCAAACTACATACAGATACAGACCACTTCATCTCATTCAGTGATTAAACCCAGGACCTTCTCACTTAGTGCCAACCACTGCATCATCATGTGTGAAGTTTCTGAAAATCAAAATGTTTTTTATACGTTTGCATTTCACTGTATAACAGCTTACAAAGAAAGGGCTCATGTTTTGGTCATGGTCTCTGGAGAATAAAGAGGGTACACTGATCTCAAAAAAGCATCGCTGGCCCAGACCAAAGGGCTCTCTGTTCCTCAAAGGCTTCTGTACAGATGTCACGTAGATTGCAATTTTCCAAGTGTCAGCCTCGTCCAATGCTTGTCATACGAATTAGTATCAAACCAATAAAACAAAAAACTCATTTCAGCAGGCAGCTTGTTATGCACTCATGCAATAATGGATTTATTATGCAGATTAGTATATTGGTCAGGGAACCGCCTGCAAACCTGTTCCTGGGATTTTACGAGCAGGTTCGGGGAGCTTCTAAATCAATGACTATTCAAAGCTGGTGATCCCATTACAGCAGATGAAATATTTACAGTAGTCAATGACCTTAAACTCTCTTTTGCTGCTCGCCCGGTGCATGTTACTGTTAATTAATTCTAAATTCACACTGCGCATAAGCTAGAAACCTCCAATGATTGGATTTCCAATTCCGTCACGCATGAAAATTATCAATTTTTTTGTCTTATGGGTCGTCAGTGTTGCTTAAGTCAAATTAGTGTACACAATATAACAACTAATACACAATATGGACATAAGTATTAGAGCACAAACACATTACACGTACAGGAGCTATCATTTTATATATATTTTTTTTTTGCTGTTTTAACATCTTGGAGGGCGGCTTGGTGGCTTGGTGGTTAGCATGTTCGCCTCTCAGCACTAGGGATTCCCGGTTCGAATCCCCATCTGAGTTTCCATGTTCTCCCCGTGTCCGTGTGGGTTTCCTCCGGGTTCTCCTGTTTCCTTTCACAGTCCAAAAACATTCATTCATTCATTATGTTCCGCTTTATTCTATATTAGGGTCGCGGGGGGGTTCCCCATGCCCATCCAGGGCACGTTTCGGGCGCTGGGTAGATACACCCAGGACAGGGCGCCAATCTATTGCTGGGCACAAACTCACTCAGACACACACACACACTCTACATGGGGCAATTTGGAGAACTCAATTGACTTGATCCATGTTTTTGGACTGTGGGAGGAAACCGGAGAACCCGGAGGAAACCCACACAGACACAGGGAGAACATGGAAACTCCACCCAGATGGGGATTCGAACCACGAACGTGCAAACCACTAAGCCACCATGCCGCCCTCCAAAAACATGGATCAAGTCAATTGAGTTCTCGAAATTGCCCCATAAGGAGTGTGTCTGTGTGAGTGAGTGTGTGCCCAGCAATAGATTGGTGCCCTGTCCTGGGTGTATCTGCCAAGCGCCCGAAACATTCTCTCCAGGATGGGCATGGGAAACCCCCCCACGACCTTAATATAGGATAAAGCGGAAGATAATGGATGGATGGATAACATCTTGGATTCGTGGATTCGGGAATCGAACCCCTTCCCTCCAACACCCTAACCACTGAGCAACAATGTCTATAGGCATTGCATTACAAACTAACGTATAACCCTTGTCCAGTGGTGGCACTGTTTTCTTTTATCCGTCTGTGCTACAACAATCCCAACATGCACCAGGCCATGCGAAGTTCATCTGCCAGCGGCTTCAACATACATCGTTATTCTAATAACACAATAATTATATCCACAATGTTTTAAATCCAGCTTTGGTACGCTTTCAAATGTCCTACATTCCTCTGTAATCGTATTGCCGCAGAGTTTCTGACCTTTCTCGTCCTTTTAGACACATTTATCCTCGTTCCTCAGTGAGCAATTAAACACAATTACAGTGATGCAGTGCTTTACCTGACACCCTTTATTAAAAGCCAGGAAGCATGTGTATACACGAGGAAACAGGAGGAGTCAAAAGTTCCCGTTTGCTTCAGTTCATCTACACAGCCGGAATAATTAGCCATTACCACATAGCAAGGGTGAGGGCAGATAGTTAGAGGAGGGCAATCCTGAGTGAATACATATTAAAATAAAGCCAATGCTTAATCACAGAGCTGGATTCAGCGCGGACTCTGATTTTAATCACAGGAAGTCAGTCAGAACTGAGGAACCTCACCAAGAAGAGGAATGCTAAGTGCCAACTGCTAAGTTCAGATTATTTATTAATAGAGCGCTTTTTACAACAGTACATTGTCACAAAGCAGCTTTACAGAATGAAATGCCTTTAAACCCCCCAATGAGCAAGCCGAAGCGACAGCGGCAAGAAAAAACTCCCTTTTATGTTGTTATTTAAGGAAGAAACCTTGGGAGGACCAAGACTCAGTGGGGGACTCCTCCTCCTTGAACGGCCGGGCAGCATCAACAGTGTAGGACAGACATGCAGAGATATTAAACAAATGGAAAAACTAACAACTGGAAAACTATATGTGAGTTTATTAAAGGGGTCCTGCAGGACCGCCAGTCCAATTGATATTCAGGTTCCATCCAGTATTCGTCAGCAGAGCCATGGATAAAGATCTCCAGGAAAAGAGTGCTGAAGCCTGTTTTGAATAATAGTTTAAAGTCTTTTTAGAATTGTAAATTCATTCATTCATTAATTTTCAATTATGCTTAATCCTTTACTGGGGTGGGGGGTGTATTCCCATGCCCATCCAGGGACACCCAGGACAGCACACACTCACACAGACACACTCTATATGGAACACTTTTTGGGAATGGGAAAATGTTACCTTGAATCCACAGCTTTGGACTGTGGGAGGAAACCTATGCGGACATGGGGAGAACATGCAAACTCCACCCAGACTGGAATTCGACCCTGAATCCACAGTGCTAAGAGGCGAACATGCCAACCACTAAGCCTCCGTGTCACCCAGAAATGTAAATTGTTCAGCAAATACTAGATCATAAGTTCATGTTAGTGGAAATAGTTGAATATAGTTATTTAGATTTAGAGCAACAACAAAAAAAATCATCTGATCATAGAGGTAAGTGTAAAACAAACAGCAGCAAACCTGACATTTCATCTCTCTATAAGCGTTTACATTAAAATAATAAGTGTGTGTGTGTGTGTGTGTGTGTGTGTGTGTGTTCCCTATACAAAGCCACTGTTGCTCCAATTACCAGCAGATCTAATATACTTACTCTTTATTACCCTGCGGACGTTTATATACTCTTTACAACCACCAAGAAAACACTGTACGATGTCTCACCACCTCTACACGAGCCGAGCAACACCAGTGATTGGTGTTCAGTTCTACTGTGCACAGAGGAAACTCATATTCAGGTGATGTGGATGTCGTTTTGTTGGTGTTTTTTATTTTTTTTTCTCTCAGATAGATAAATAGTTTCTTTCTTCAAAAGAAAAAAGCAATTGCCCATAAATTCACGTTTACATCACAAGCCCGGGGTGAGACGGGGCTGGCTACAAAATAAATGCAATTAAATTCAATTAAATTTTAATGTCATTCACAACCTGCAGCCAAAATCTCAATGAAAAGAGGGTGTGGCTTCAAAGTCGACTCTGGTTACATTCACACTACCGCACTGAAGGATTGGAATCCGATTTTCTGCCTTAATGGGACTCGGATCTGATTTATTTTATGGCTGTGTGGACGTGCTCATCTCATTAATTCAGATTGGAGTTATTTTTATATGTGGGTACATCAGTGCCCATTAATCCACTAATACAATCACAAAAAATATCTGTAGGGGGTGCTGGTATGGTATATACAGTAGAACAGTAATGGCAAAATGTTCCAATGGGAAAGAAGCTCTCTCTCTCTCTCTCTCTCTTCCTTATGTCCCCTGCCAGTGTCAGTAGTCTGAGTGTCCCCTGGTGACCATAAACCAGCATTACAGTTTCACAAAGCATAAAAGTAGCATGTTTCAGAACCTCTCCTCTTTCAGGGTTCTGTAACTTCCTCTAAAGACTCTCCAAACATTACTGTTTTATGCTTTAGTTCTGATTGATATAAAAATAAATTAGAATTTACCATTGCCTTGGTTTTACATGTGTTTAAAAGGCAAAAAGGATATTAATATATAGTTATTGTTTATGTCCTCAGTTCCACTTTCTGTAAAGATGGACTTTGTAGTTCTACAATTCCAGTCTGTTTGTGTTCTACAGTACATACTGTGTACTCTGTTCTAATGGTCAGGACTCCAATAGTACCACCACAGAGCAGGGATTATTTGGTGGGTGCATTAGTCCTATCCCAGCAGTGTCACTGAGGTGAAGAAATGAAACTAAAGCAGCACTGCTGCACTAAAACCCCCTCATCACATCAGTGTCAGTGCAGAACTGACAATAAACAATCCACCACCCAAATGATACCTGTTCTGTGATGCTCCTGACCAACAGAGAACAGAGAACCAACAGTGGACTAACAACAACAAAGAACACTGATGAACTACAGTCTGTAATCGTAAAACTACAAACTTAATCTATACAGTAAGTGAGTATATATAAATGTATGAGATGTTATAAATATGCCGTCGCAATAAACATCAGTATAGTATATATCAGGATAGTGTTTATAGTCCATCAGTGAGAATATAATCAGAGATGCTGCTTCATTAAGACTTTTATTACAGAACGCAGCTGCAACATGATCGTTTTGTTTGTATTAGAAACTAAAAAAGGCTTTTTAACTTCTTGAAGTCAGACCGCTATCAGACTACCAATTCCTGCTTGCCCCTATGTGTGAGAAAGTGTAAATAAGTGCATGATATGTTAGACCAGTACACTGTGCAGAATCAGATAGCTGGATACGTTACTTGTCCACAGCTTTATACTAACCTTAGACCTTTTTAAAATGTTATTAAATTAAATTCATAAAGAGTCATAGAGCACGTCTTCATGGCATTTGTTTACATTGTGTTGTTGCTGCCTGGTTGAGCGGGTACATGTTTTCTGAATAAAGGGACTATTAATTAAAGATAAATACCAGAGGTGCAACTCGGTATAAGAACTGCTCTTTATCTGTTTCTAATGAACATGGGCATATAGGAATTCCAGAGCGGAATTGATTTACTGTCAAACCTGACCTTCTGCAAACTGCCGCATAATTGGCCCGAGCCAAAGCTTAAGGCTTTGGAGATTCTCTCATTATTTGGGGCATTAGATTTAGCAACCTGCAGAAAATGAAATTCTGTTTCTGTACTGTACTTCCCTCTGATATACGTGTTCCTCCCGAGCTCCCCAGCAGGTTGAAAAATATAATTACACAGTCTATGACCTTGCAAACATCACATTCCTGTTTTAGCATATTCATGTTATGAAGTAATAAAGATGCATGACTTTAAATTTCACTATGGTAAAGATTACGTATCATTTCGTTTCTTATTTTCTATTTAATCAGCTTCACTTACCATATGGACTTTAGATGGACTTTGTAGTTTTACAATTCCAGACTGTAGTCCATCAGTGTTCTTTGTTGTTGTTAGTCCCCTGTTGGTTCTCTGTTGGTCAGGAGCATCACAGAACAGGTATCATTTGGGTGGTGGATTGTTTATTGTCAGTTCTGCAGGGACACTGATGTGCTGAGGGGCTTTTAGTGCAGCAGTGCTGCTGTAGTTTCATTTCTCCACCTCAGTGACACTGATGGGATAGGACTAATGCACCCACAAAATAATCCCTGCTCTGTGGTGGTACTATTGGGGTCCTGACCATTAGAACAGAGTACACAGTATGTACTGTAGAACACTAACAGTCTGAAATTGTAGAACTACAAAGTCCATCTTTACAGAATGTGGAACTGAGAACATGGATAGATGCATGGATGATGGCCTACAGTGTGCAATTAAATTAAAACTTGCAATTGAAACTACAAAGTGGTAACAACTGATTGATAAAACCAGTTAACCATGTGTATGTTATGAAAATAAATGTAAAAAAATCTAAGAAAATGGCTGATCAAAGTAAAATTAAAGTATTTTTTGCTACAATCAGACATCATGGGAACTTCACACCAAACCAAACACTATGTCTGAGAAAGATCATTTCTCTGAAATAATCATCATAAAACATATTAGAAGTCAAACAATTGTGAGTGCTGTTTTCTTACATTCACCATTCTGTTGCTATGACGACATGTGGAGCTGTGTCATTGAGCTAATGGTGTCATTTTGTAGGTTTGTTTGCTTTTATAATACTTTTTAAAGTAGATTGGCACTTAACTCTGCAGGAAAGATTTGCAAAACTGGCAAAATATTTGGTCACCAACTGATGGAGCTAATGAACAACAAATCAACTGCAATGCTGTACAACAGAACCGTAGCTGGCTAACACAAGGACCTACCATTGTATAGACTTCTCATCTGAAGTAAGCCTTGGCATTACTAATTAATTCATTAATAATGTGCTGATGATGTATCTGTACATATTTGGGTCAACAGGTGTCCCTCATGGCTCTGCTTTAGGACCATTTTAATTTTCAATGAAATTTTTGCTTTCTGAAAACTTGGATGAATCCAATTATGACAGGAAACTGGCAACGCTGAGTGTAGGAGCGAAAGAGCCAAAAGGAAGTAGATTCAGCACAGCGACCAGCAAGCCTGTGTCACGTCTGCCCGTGGTGAGGCGATGTAGCCTTTATAGGTTTATTAAAATCACCCCCATATTTAAGACTTCAGCCCATAATTGTTGTCCAGGTGTCACCACCTCCCGACTTTCTGACTTCCGAGTGAAGAACGTCGTAGGCAGTAATAATTCTGACTCAACACAAAATATCAAGCCTTTTTTGTTGAAAATGACTTATTTACTCGCAACCCACAACAATGTCAGAACTGTTTCATCTTTTGCACATTTCTTTTCTTTCAGCTTCACTTTGAAGCCTTTTGAATTGTGCAGTCTCACCCCCTATACAAATACGCTTCACCCTCCGAATTACATTACAGACGGGAAAACTCCACAGAGAGAAACGATTCTTTGAAGTGACAAACGTCTGAAAAGCCTCCTTTCTTTAAAGTCTTGCTTTAAAGCGTGCTGCAGTAAGAGCCTTTCATGCTTCTCACAGAAACACCTTATGAACTCTTAAGTAAAATCAGGAGTAAATGTGTAGAAGCAGCAGCAGCCGGCGTTTAACTTAATGTTTCTGAAAAATATCAGACGGCTGGCAGCTGCTGAAGCTGATCACCGATCTCATCTCATCGTCTGCTGCGTAATCCTCTACTGGGGTTCCCCATTCCCATTCAGACACACTCACACTATACATAAGGACAATTTAGAGCAGCCAATTTACCTTGAATCCATTTTTTCGGACCGTGGGAGGAGACTGAAGAATGCAGGGAAAACCCATGTGGACACGGGGAGAACATGGAAACTCCACCCAGCTTGCGATTAGAACCTGGATCCCCAGCGCTGAGCGGCGGATGTGCCGCCCACTGTACCGCCCTGATAATTGACTAATATTACTGATAATATTCCTAAATGATCTGTTTCTCCGATAACTGCAGACCAGCGACTAAACACAGGAAGAGATGAAGAAAATAAAGGACGGGAAACTAAATGAGGGAATTAATAAAAGGTATAATCTGCACAACACCTCCATCATTCTCAGCTCCATCACTGAAAAGAGAAGAGGCACTTAAGCACACAATTAGAGATAATTAGCCCCACATGAACGTCCTATAGCAGAGTCTGACTGCAAAGTTAATGACTCCTGGCATTGAGAGTGTGTATTGTGTGTGTGAGAGAGAGAGAGAGAGAGAGAGACCGTTGTGTGTTGGAGGCGAGACTGTAATTTCAGGCCTTGGAGAGCCTGAGTCACGGCATGCACAGATTAATGCCATGTTCACACAGGAGCAGAAGATGCAGAACTGCAGAGTTAACGCCACACAATATGTAGTTACAGCCATTAAAAGCCTCAGTCTGCACTCGTTAGTTCTTCTGAGGACTTAATAGCATTTTACTTTTAATATATCGTTTGTTTTACATTTACAGGGACCTGTAATGAGCGCACACTGCAGCCCGCTGAAATGAGATTATTACATAACACGGATTATTAGAGTTGATGATGGGGCCTGAAATCAGATGTTAATGTCAGCAGTTCAGTTCTTTTCATGGATGTGGATGTAACTCTGAGCCGGTGCTGCACCTGACTGAGTGTGTGGTACATGAATCAAGATGTTTCTGTCCTGGAAAAATCACATCAATAGATCAGCTGTGTTGGAGTTAACGACTGAACTAAACCACAGAGGCGTAGCGGTCAGCAGGTTCCCCTCTCGGCGCTGAATCCAGGTTCGAATCCTGATCTGGGTGGAGTTTGCATGTTCTCTCCCTGTCTGTGTGGGTTTCCTTCAGGTTATCCGGTTTCTCCCACAGTCCAAAAACATGGATTCAAGGTGAACAGAATGCTCTTAATTGTGCTTAGATAGTGTTAATATGAGTGTTTGCCCAGTTTTGAATTGGTGCAGGGCAATGGCCCCCTCACCTACCCTACCCTAGTAGATGATTAGGTAATAGATAATAGTTAAGAAAACTGGGGCAGTCATAGGCATGTGGTTAAGGAACCAGCCTTGCAACCTGAAGGTCCCTGGTCACCTAAGGTCATCTAACGTCAATTGCTCCCTGGGTGCCATGTGCGCACTTTACTCAGTGTGTGTATGTGTGTTCAACTGCACGGATGGGTTAAATGTGGGGGACTAAATGTTCTGTGTGTAAGTACACACTACAATCAATATATCATAATTTAGACAAAAAAATATACCAAAACGGAATGAATTAAAAAAATAAAACACAGAAAAAGAAGAAACTACTGTCATTTAAGTTTAACACTAAAAGCCAAGACGTTAAAAAACAAAAAAGTGCAATAATAAAAAAAAGAAAGACTTCTTTTAACAAGAAAAAAGAAATAAAGTGTAAAAGACGGAAATGATATATCCAAAAAAAATTTATGGATAATAATAAAAGGAAAAAAAAAAAAAAAAAAAAAAGTTCTCACACACACACACACACACACACACACACACACTTACACACACACAGTAACTGTGCATCTGCATACACTGTTGTCCATATTCACATAAACAATCATGGACGCTGGGGAAACTCAACCCCCCTCTAATCAGTAATAGTGGCGGAGTGTGCACTGATTGAAGTGCACTAGCAATCAAAAACAGGGGTTTGAAGTGCCCCCTGCAGAGACCCAGCTGAAATCACACACACACACACACACACACACACACACACACACACACACACACAAGCTTAGGAATCGTATAGAAGCAGAATATGGAGAACCAGGTTTTCCTCTCAGCAGGGTCTCCAGTCACCGCAACAAAGTTCTCTTTACATTCCCTATAAGTTCCTCCATCTGTAATTTCATCCATCGTTCCCTCTTTCTTTTGCTCACATTTAGTTCCCCGCTGCTGTCGGAAAGTCGCTTGACGTGTTCTATACAGTATGTTCATTCGCGCAGCAGGAACCTTTTCATTGAAGAAAGCACCTACTTCTCAGTGTATTCGCACCACAGGAACCAGGGACAGTTATAGCTCTTAGAACTCTGTTCTAGGTCTGAAAGACTTTCTAAGCTTTTACTTCAGGGCAGGTATGTGGAAACCATGTGTGATGCATGTGTAATGCAATCACAGGGCAGCATTTCTCTTAATACAGTATTATCTTAAAGCCAAGAGAAAACGAATCAACACCAAACAGAACATTGACACCTATCCCGTCACTCCAGGTTGTGCATTATTTACATTTAGTCATTTATTGGACACTTTTATCCAAAGCGACTTACAAGGTGAGCAGAGGGTTAATCACAGCATCACTGGAGCAATGAGGGTTAAGGGTCTTGCTCAAGGACCCACACTGGTAACTTCAGTGGACCTGGGATTTGAACCCAAAACCTTCAGATTGGTAGCACAACGCCCTGACCACTGAGCTACCACGCCCTAGGTAAATTGTGCCCTATTGTGAATAAATCATGGAAAAGATGGATAGAATTATCCATCCATCCATTATCTTCCACTTTATCCTCTATTAGGGTTGTGGGGGGGTTCCCCATGCCCATCCGGGGAGGGACGTTTCAGGCTCTGGGCAGATAGACCCAGGACAGGGCGCCAATCTATCACTGGGCACACACTCACTCACAGACACACTCTATATGGGGCAATTTGGAGTACTCAATTGACTTGATCCATGTTTTTGGACTGTGAGAGGAAACCGGGGAACCCGGAGGAAACCCACGCGGACACGGAGAGAACATGGAAACTCCACCTAGATTGGGGTTCAAACCGGGAATCCCTATCGCTGAGAGGAGAACATGCTAACCACTAACCACTGTGCCGCCGTTCCAGTAGAACTAATGAATTGAATTTACATTGATTTAAATGGAAATAGGTGCCTCGGTTTTTATCGATTGTTTGCGGACGGATTAGCGGCAAAAACCGAGGATCCACTGTAAACATCAACATGCTTTTTTACTACAAATGATGTAATCAAGGCTTTCAAACAAAACAAAAGACTAATGAAGAGAAAGTGCTGACCGGCACGGACTGAAAGCGCACCGAGCCTGATGCTGCAGAGCGACTCGGTAACATCAGATGACTTTTGTGGCTTAAACGACATGGATCATCAGATTCTGAACTTGTGAAGTCCATCAGTTCAGCTTAATATACAAGTTTAATTGACTTTGATGCCCGACATGCAGGCTAAGTATTCACGCCGGAGCGTGCTGATCATGCCAGCGGCAGTGACGGGTCGGTTAAAGGACAGCGGTGGCCCATTAGTTCCACCTGGTGAACCGGATTCTGCAGACTCAGGAAAAAGCAGGAGCATTATGCCACGGACAACACGGCACCATCAGGCGTGGTGATGAATGATCCTCCGTCTCCACCGTCGGGCCGGCATACGGAGGTGTCACGCTGATGTATGACGCGCACCAGGTCTGGTCAAGCAGCCATTTGGCGGGACCAGCCGAGCGTTTTATTGAGAACAACCTAAATATGCTGTGATGTAAATGATCTCACGTTGGCCATTTCGTCTGTTCAGTCAGCGGGAAATGCTGGTTACAATCACACAAGCCACACTGTCTCTTACTGGCCACTTTATTAGAGACAATTCTTTATTTCTCGGTTCTTCTTACCATAACCATGCACCAAGGTTTTTTTATTCATTCATTCATTATCTTCCTCTTTATCCTCTATATAATATACATACACACATATATATATATATATATATATATTTTTTTTTTTTTCATCCATTCATTCTCTTCCGCTTCATCCTATATTAGGGTCACAGGGGGGGGTTCCCCATGCCCGTCCAGGGGATAACGTCTCGGGCGCTGGACAGATACACCCAGGACAGGACGCCAATCTTTCGCTGGGCACACACTCACTCACACAAACACACTCTATATGGGGCAATTTGCAGAACACAATTGACTTGATCCATGTTTTTGGACTGTGGGAGGAAACCGAAGAACCCGGAGGAAACCCACGCGGACACGGGGAGAACATGGAAACTCCACCCAGATGGGGATTCGAACGGGGAATCCCTAGTGCTGAGAGGCGAACGTGCTAAACCACTAAGCCACCGTGCCACCCCAGGTGTTTTTATTCCAATGCTGCACTAATGTAAAATGTAAAAAATGTAATGTAATGTAAAAAATTCCACCTGCACCTCTGTATTTACCATCCTGCTCTAACACCTATGTTACCGCACACAATTTTGGAAGCTGATTGGCACCCAAAGTTTAATTTTTCCTTTTTTTCACCAGTGTTCTGCGATCTTGGACTGTATGCAGCACAGGCAAAGCTTCTACTGCTGAACAGAAGAGCAGACAGCATTCAGTAAGCTACAATATGAGCTTGCCGAACCTACGGGACACTTGTTGTGTGGACAGTGCCCCCAGTGTGGTCAGGGCAGCTGCTATGTTATATATTTAATAATTATAGTTCATCTCCTGTGGTTTTGTCTTTGGTGGTTGGGTCCGTCAATGGCCATAAATACCGTACCATGTGATGACAACATGTATAAGTGTAGAAACCAGGGGGTGGATCTACCTGAATGTATGTTTTATTGTATTGATTGAAATAATAATATAAAAAAAGCATTTTTCTTCCACATAAATGAAAACCCTTTCGTTTGAGGCAAAATACGAATTTGCTGGACAGCGATCAGCTCTCATGTCATGCTGCATCCCAGTAGGAGCCTTTGTCAGTCTGGAGCTTTCTCAGTTTGTGCGATGATGTGAGTCGATCACCGCAGCCCACATTTAATCACACTAAGCCCACACAACAATAAATGCAATATTGGATTTTCTACAGGCATTTCTCCCCGGAGGAGCCTTTGTGTTTGAGTACTGCACAAGTCAAATACAGGTAGCAGGATGAGCAGCAACACTCCAGCAATAGCTATTGACCCAAGAAGGAGACTGTACTTTAAGTCACTTTGGGATGACTGGGAAATTTATAGTCTAAGAGGTGAGTGGAAAATATCATTTAGGCAGAGAAAGCCAGAGGGGGACGACAGAATGGAATCGTTTTATCAGAGGGGATAATACAGCACTTTATTGTTGTCAGACTTTGTGTGCAGGGGAAATACCTGAAGTCTCCATCAAAGGGCTAACATTATGTTATAAGCACATGAGAGGACCAGCAGTACTGTAGGTGTCAACTGTGACTATTACTGAATTCAGACCTGGGTCAGGAGTTCCTATTATTCCGTTTATTTTAAGTCGCGGATGCTAACTAGGGTGATCTAATCTATTCTAAATCTACAGATCAACAGAGAAGCATTCCGAAAAGGTCATTGATCCATTACAGGGCAGATCTACAAACATACACCAATCAGTTATCTCTAATTTATCTGCGGAAGTAAATAAGACCCTCGCACCACCAGAAAAAAAACCCAAAAAACAGGGAGAAGATGCAACCTACCAACAGACAACACTAGGAATTGTATTGAAGACTACAGGGCAGTTGTAGGCTTGCAGTTAAGGAACCAGTCTTGTGACCTGAAGGTCCCTGGTTCAATTCCTGGTACCACCCGAAGTGCCTTATGGCCAACTCAGAAAAAACAATTTATTCATTCATTCATTATCTTCCACTTTATCCTCTATTAGGGTCGCGGGGGGGTTCCCCATGCCCATCCAGGGGAGAAGGTTTCGGGTGCTGGGCAGATACACTCAGGACAGGACACCAATCTATCGCTGGGCACACACTCACTCACACAGACAGGCACGCATACACACTCTATATGGGGCAATTTGGAGAATTCAATTGACTTGATCCATGTTTTTGGACTGTGGGAGGAAACCAGAGAACCTGGAGGAAACCCACGTGGACACGGGGAGAACATAGAAACTCCACCCAGATGGGGATTTGAACCGGGAATCACTAGTGCTGAGAGGAGAACGTGCTAAACCACTAAGCCACTACTAAGCCAGAAAAAAAAAAAAAAAAAAAAAAAAAGCAGGGCATAAATTTGATCCAAAATCTTGTAGAAAGCCATCACAGGGGTGTGAACTCTGTTATAAGCTATTTCAAGGTCAACGAATGAGCATGTGTTTTTACAGTAAAGCAGATGAGGACAAGAAAACACGGGTTATATAGTTCATGGTTGTGATGTATGGCTTCGGTTTGTCTTTTCTGCAGAGTATGAGCATTGCTATTCTTGAGCCGTGATTGCAGCATGCTGCAAGGTGGAAAGTGAAACCCCACAGGAGAGGCTTTCTCTCTTTCCCTTGAATTTGCAATAACTCCTTTAGACTTTGAAGGGGGGGGGGGGTGAAGTGGAGAAACACAACAATTGATCTGCACATCAGTGGCCTCATGTGGGTGAAGACTCCTAAAGGAGGGTATTGACTGAGATGGATCAAAGTTAAGCTCTGCAAATGACAGAAGCCCCCCCCCCCCCCCCCCCATCGGTAGGGATAAATCAAGAGATGGGTTTTAACGTTCCAACCGTGCTTCGTCCTCACCGGGGTGTTACAACAGAATTGGGACGTGTACAGAACATCAGTACTTAACCAAGACTGGAATTCACAACTCATTTCAGACTGTTTTGGTGCCTCACAGGTCTTTTAGTGGTGGTCACTGTTGGGCACTCGAGCAAGTGCCCTATTTTTCAGTCCCTTGTATGATGTATGATGTGATCTTTGAATGTCACTCTGATAAACACACACGCAAATAGAAATTTGTTCTATATCTGTAAACAACTACGCCAACGCCAACGTAAGTGCTAGCCTTTCCATTAGCTCCTGAATTTCCCTTTGGGATCAATATAGTAACTATTCATCTATCTAACACTGCTCATCCAATTAAAGAGCCTCGGTCCTCACAAGGTTCCTTCCTATAAAGAAAACAACACATACCAGGGAGTTTTTCTCAGCCACTGTCACTTTACTTAGTTCACTGGTAGTTCAAGGAAATCCATAAGTCTGCATTGAGACAATGTAGCAGCACTATATGAACAAATTAATAAACCTAAACTTGATTTGTTTTATTACAATAAATAAAAATGTGAAAAATTGCAAAGAAAAAATAAATCTGTCTTTTCGTTTTTTTGAACGATAACCACATTTGTTCAGCCAGGGCCTCATATTTGTGTTTGTGACATTTAAATGCTTCCCCTGTGGTTTCTATCCGTATGGAACGTTCTGCTTGTGTATTGATTGATGCGTTATTGATCGTGTTTGCATGTAATGCTTCCTCTTTAGTTCATGCATCTATTGAATGAACGTTAAGTGAAACCGTGTCCCAGCCGATTTGATTCTGCTTACTCGGCGAAAGTGCAGTGAGCCACAATGGTCAACTTCCAATTAAATCACTCTGCACTGGCAGCCGTCCATATTCGTTCTTTAAAACATGCTCAGCTTTGAATACTGTCATCCATCACTCAGGAAGCGTCCCAAAGTCAAGCAGAGTTTATTTCCACCTACAAACGCCCGTTTCTGAGAGGACGAGGTTTAGACTTTCGTAATTAAGAGTGTTCTGTATTTGTGTTTATATGTAAATTCATTCATTCATTCATTCATTCATTCATTCATTATCTCCCGCTTATCCTCTATTAGGGTCGTGTTGGGGTTCCCCATGCCCATCCAGGGGAGAACGTCTCGGGCGCTGGGCAGATAGACCCAGGACAGGGCACCAATCAATCGCTGGGCACACACTCACTCACACAGACACACTCTATATGGGGCAATTTTTGAGAATTCAATTAACTTGATCCATGTTTTTGGACTGTGGGAGGAAACCGGAGAACCCGGAGGAAACCCACGCAGACACGGGGAGAACATGGAAACTCCACCCAGATGGGGATTCGAACCGGGAATCCCTAGCGCTGAGAGGCGAACGTGCTAACCACTAAGCCACCGTGCCACCCCATGTAAATTCACCTTTGATTAAAAGATAAGCATACAATAAGATTAAATGTCATGTGCAGTTATTCAAGATAAATCAAAAATTTCAATTAGGCAACATAGTAGTATTACACACACACACACACACATATATATATATATATATTCATTCATTCTCTTATTCTCTTCTGCTTTATCCTCTATTAGGGTCGCGGTGGGGTTCCCCATGCCCATCCAGGGGAGAACGTCTCGGGTGCTGGACAGATACACCCAGAACAGGGTGCCAATCCATCGCTGGGCACACACTCACTCACACAGACACGCACACATACACACTCTATATGGGGCAATATGAAGAACTCAATTGACTTGATCCATTTTTTTGGACTGTGGGAGGAAACCGGAGAACCCAGAGGAAACCCACGCGGACACAGAAAGAACATGGAAACTCCACCTAGATGGGGATTCCAACCGGGAATCCTTACCACATCCATTAACCTCCTCTTGAGCCTTCCTCCCCTTCTCCTCATTCCAATATGGATCTCATTCCTCTTCTGCACATGCACAAACAACTTCAACCTCACCTCCCAATCTCTGTCTCCAAAACCTCCTACCTGTTCCGTCCCTCTAATGAACTCATTCCTAATCTTGTCCATCCTCGACACGCCCAGCGAGAATGGCGGCATCTTTATTTATGAGCCGTTACGCAGGATAAGTGCCAGAACACTGGTTCAAATCATCACCAAAACTCCCACTTTTCCTCAGAACATGTGTTTTCTTTGAGCCCTTCTATGTGGTGTCATGTCTTATCATGTAATGGTCTATCTAGCACAGATCCCCCATGGTGGGTCATGCTGAGCTTTAAAAGATGTGATATGCCAGGCTTTGATGGCGGATGATATAAGGGTGGATGAGCCGCTTCAAAAGCAGGATGTTTTGACCTTTAACACCCCGTGGAGTGCAGCAGGGCGTCCTGATCTTCAGACAGAACCCTAATCGGGCCTGACCTCACAACCAGAGCACGGTAGTAATGCATTTTATGCAGTGAGGTTGAAGTCAGGATGATAAAAACATCCATCTAGGTTGCACAGGAGACTTCATGGTTAATACATGGCGTCCCTGTGAACCAAGTCCGAAGAGTGTAAGTGTGGCTTACACGAAAAGTTCACAATGCAAATAACATGGACAGATTACGTACCATGTGCATGCACATGCCGGTATGAAGAGGACGTCACTGTACAAGGGACTTGCAGATGTTTTCAATTATAACTCATCCTTTTCATCCATTCGTTATCTTCCGCTTTTATCCTATATTAGGGTCATGGTGGGGTTCCCCATGTCCATCGAGGGGAGAACGTCTCGGGCGCCGGGCAGATACACCCAGGACAGGGCGCCAACCTATCGCTGGGCACACACTCACTCACACACACACACTCTATATGGGGCAATTTGGAGAACTCAATTGACTTGATCCATGTTTTTGGACTGTGGGAGGAAACCGGAAAAACCGGAGAACCCGGAGGAAACCCACGCGGACATGGGGAGAACGTGCCGCCTTAGAAGTGATTATATGTAGCTAATTTAAATCAACAGGCGGCACGGTGGCTTAGTGTTAGCACGATCGCCTCTCAGCGCTAGGGATTCCCGGTTAGAATCCCCATCTGGGTGGAGTTTCCATGTTCTCCCCATGTCTGCGTGGGTTTCCTCCGGGTTCTCCGGTTTCTTGACCACAGTCCAAAAACATGGATCAAGTCAATTGAGTTCTCCAAATTGCCCCATATAGAGTGTGTGTGTGTGAGGGAGTGTGTACCCAGCGATAGATTGGCGCCCTGGCCTGGGTGTATCTGCCCAGCGCCCGAAATGTTCCCCCCTGGATGGACATGGGGAACCCCCCCCCCCCCGGTCCCTAATATAGGATGAAGTGGAAGATAATGAATGAATGAATGGAATTAAAATCAACCACAGAACCATTAAACCAGTTAATCTATTGATATCTGGGCTTTGCCAGCAGCAGTTTCATATCCACGTGCCTCTGTTAGGAAAACCCTATTATTTCACCCGGAATTTATTTATTAAAATGTTAAAACTAATATAAGATACTGCTCCTCATATATGGTTATTGAAAAGCAATGTTGGCTGAATTGTGACAAAAGAATGAAAACATTCAATTGTTCTCTAATAGGGATCAAGTGAAAGAGGAGTGGCTGGTCTGTGGTGATGGAGAAAAGTAATCCCCCATCCTGAGCTCATTCAAGCGAGTAAGTCATGAATAGCTATTCAAAATAAGTAATCGATTTGATCCCTGCCTGCTCTCAGCACCGGGGACAGGCCGAGCAAATGGCAAAGCTTTCTCGAAAACCCCCCTGGGGCAAACTTATTATACAGAATATATAATGGAATTTGAGGAGACGAAAGGAGGGAAACAGAACAAGCCAATTTGTCTCCGAGTCTGCCGGCTTTGATGGAGAGAGCAGCAGAGTGGTGGTTTGCAGAGCCACATACTTTTTACATTAAACTTACATGCAGGTTTACATTACCTTGATTGCATGTAACCGTTCATTCTTAACACGAGGGTCACTGTTTTAAAGTCCACGTCCCGCAAATGCACTTACAAAACACTCTTCTACAAACACCGGCCACTTTATTAGATACACTAGTTACTTGTTTATACACCAATTGTCCATATTAGCTCCACCTACTATATACAGTACCATTAAAATGCTTGGACACTCCCATTCTTACTCCATTATCTATTTTCTCCACTTACCATATAGATGGACCTTGTAGTTCTACAGTTCCAGACTGTAGTCCATCTGTTTTCTTGACTAGTCTGCTATTGCCGAACTACAAAGTCCATCTTGGTGTAAGTGTAACTGATAACATGGACAATAAGTAGAGCAAAAAGAGGACGTGTCCAAACTTTTGATTGGTACCAAATGTATAGGCAACAGAGTTGCTGCACTGAGAAACACCCCCAACTGTAACTATGAGGAAAGTCTCTGAATTCTTCAGATTCATAAACCCAGGAGGTGAAAGATTGCTTTATTCTTGGCAGATACCATCAATCACGGGTGCTGCCTCCACCAGGACTCAGTGTTAATGCCCGAGTTCACCTTTCTGACAAACATTAACCTTCTGCAAAAAAACAAAGCTATTTAGCCACCCAAATTCACATCTGTACCAGTGTGGCATTTCTAAACTTTATAAAAACCCTAGCCTAGAATCATCTGAGAAGACTCTTCATAAGTGCGTCACAGTTGTGTCCCTGGATCTTTGTTTCCAGACAGCAGTGAAGCTCAGGTACTGAGGATGAATAAAAAGCTGCCCTGAGCAGCGGATGCTAAGTGGTTTGCCCTTGAGTCAAGGTTCTAAAACCATAAGTGCCACCACACCATGATATAATCACATTTGTTAGTCATTCTGGAGTGAAGAGTCTGCAACAGGAAATGTCAAGACCTGGTTCACAACCAATTGCAGTTCATACCAAAGGTCGGGGTTAAAGTATGGATGCTGTAGATGTCAAATCAGTGCGTTAACATCAAATATGAACTACCATGACTATAGGTACAGGGACACTAACAAGATGATATTTAGGGGATGGACAAGATGGTCCCCGGTTCGGGTCCCGGTCCCACCAAGTGCTATGGCTGAAGTGCCCTTGGACAAGGCAACTCCAATCTTTAGGGATTAACCCTACAAAAAAGGTGTCTAAAATGTAGATGTCCCAATACTTATAGTCCATTTATTCTTCATTCATTATCTCCTGCTTTATCCTTTATTAGGGTCGCGGTGGGGTTCCCCATGCCCATCCAGGGGAGAACGTCTCGGGCGCTGGGCAGATAGACCCAGGACAAGGCGCCAATCCATCGCTGGGCTTATAGTCCATTTAGATGTCCCAATACTTATAGTCCATTTAGTGTACAGTGAACCCAAGCATCTGAGTTACTGCTACCCGACTGGGCCACAGCTTCCTCACAGGAAGTACATATTGCTATTAATACCAAACCTTTATAGCTTCATTGACCTTAAACTTAACATCCATAAAAGTCCTACTTCTTGCTGCTGATCTTTAAATTTACTCTCTGGTCCCCTTTGTCGTATGGAGCCTCTTTTTTTTTACCCTGCTCTACTCTTTAATTTCCTCGTCCTGAAGCAGAGGTTAGAAGGACAGAAGACTCATTCTCTTTTTAAACACAGCTAATTGGAAACATAAAGAAGCCAAATGAGCAGCTCGTTCTGTGGAGTCGTGTCATAAATCTAGCTGGAACAATAATGTGGATCTTGGCGGGGGGGGGGGGGGGGGGGGGGGGGGGGGGGGGGGGGGGGGGGGGGGGGGGGGGGGGGGGGGGGGGGGGGGGGGGGGGGGGGGGGGGGGGGGGGGGGGGGACATGCTGGACCGAGTCGGAAACGGTGTGTTTTTAGGGTTCGAGTCACTTAAAATGATAAAGCATTTATATTTACAGCCTTTTATTCTCCATCCATCCATCATCTTCTGCTTTATCCTATATTAGGGGGGGGGGGGGGGGGGGGGGGGGGGGGGGTTTCCCCATGCCCATCCAGGGGAGAATGTTTCGGGCGCAGGGCAGATACACATGTTTTATTCTCCTCAATGAAAATTTCTAAAGAAATTTTTTTTTTTCTAATGTATTTACTGTCACATGTCGGGACACAATGAGGACCGGAGAGAGTATTTCTGACGCACAGGATGGGGCTTTATTTACAGATGAAATACAACTCCGCTGGCTGATGTAGCTCCCATCATGCCGTGCTCCTGTCCCCGGGATGATCGTTCTCCCACTATCTGTCCCACTGCACATCATTAACAGGTGTGTTCATTGATTCTACTCACTGTATGCCAACTTCGATTCTGCCAACCCCCACCCACCACATTGAACATTGTATTACGCCCCGCCACACCACCCCACCAGGTTGGTTTGCCGACTGAGCAGCCAATTCACCTTGCATCTATGTTCCTACCTGCAGGAGGAATGTCCTCCCTGTGTCCATGTTGTCCGGGTTCGCCACATTTTTCCAAAAACGTAAATCCAAGGTAAATTGGCTCCAAAACCGGCACCTTCTAAATTGCCCCTATAAAGTGTTTGTGTGTGTGAGCGTGATGCCCTCTCTGTTGTGGGTGTATCTGCCCATAACCTGAAACGTTCTCCTTTGGATGGGCATGGGGTACCCCACCGCGACCCTACTAGAGGATAAAGCGGGAGATAATGAATGAATAAATCCAAGGTAAATTGTCTCCAAAACCGGCACCATCTAAATTGCCCCTATAAAGTGTTTGTGTGTGTGAGTGTGATGCCCTCCCTGTTGTAAGTGTGTCTGCCCAGAACCTGAAACGTTCTCCGCTGGATGGGCATGGGGTACCCCACCGCGACCCTAATAGAGGATAAAGCGGGAGATAATGAATAAATGAATGAATAAATCCAAGGTAAATTGTCTCCAAAACCGGCACCATCTAAATTGCCCCTATAAAGTGTTTGTGTGTGTGAGTGTGACGCCCTCCCTGTTGTAAGTGTGTCTGCCCAGAACCTGAAACGTTCTCCCCTGGATGGGCATGGGGACCCCCCTCCACGACCCTAATTTAGGAATAAGCGGCGGAAGATAATTAATGGAGACATGATAATATAAATAATCTGCACCCTAGTATCCCACACTGTTAATACTGCCCGGCCCCTTGAGGAGAATAAATCCCACGCTGAGACTCGGTCCTCACAAGGCCTTTTGTTTTTAAAACCAGGAGGCTTTTCCTGCTTCATTTTGCTATTATAGGTGTGAGAATCCAGAGTCTTTACCTTATTACTTCTCTAGTTTATGTTCGTGCTGCTGGTCCACTGGCATTTCAAATCCCCTTTGAGGAATTTTTGGCATAAACAGACACAAACTATTAAAAAGATGGCTGTGTTTCTAAGGTGGAATAAAGACAGAGTTTATGAACAGCCACCCTTGGGTCACCATTAGGCATATGGTACCGGATGAGCAGGATATAATGGACTACACTTGTAAATGGCCCAGCCTGCATGGAACCAGGTGGGAAGAGGAGGAACAGAAGGGCTACACTGATTGAACAGTTGCACAGAAATTTGGCTAACAGCTTGTTGAATTTCCTCCCATCTCTCCTGAAACCCGAGGTGGAGAAATCTGAATGGCATGAAGCTGCATCCTCTATTACTTCCACCCTTAAGTTCACACAAATCCACACATCAGACCCATTACATTACCCCCATCCCCCTCCCCCCTCATGTGCTGCCTGCCACAACACAAAACCATTTAGCTTTTAGCTACGATGCTAATGGTTGTCAGTGACTTTATTAGCGCCTAAACAGCAGAACTTGCTCTTTCAGAGCGCTTTAAAAGACAAAGAAACTTTATTTTTACACACGCAGCATTTTGAGAACCTAGGATTATTATAGCTGAGATTAAAATGGATTCCTTCATTACAGGATACCTTTAAAACAGTTCCTTACAAAGAGCTCTCATTCTAACCTTGCAGATCTGCAGGGGAACAGGAACATTACATATTTATGTTAATTGCTTTATTCAGAATGCTAGCATTAGCTTGTTACTGTTTATTTTAGAAACCCAGATTACATATTCATCTCATTTAGTTGTGTATTAGAACCTATATACAGTGGAACCTAAGAGTCTGATGCAGTCTATGGGGGGGGGGGGGGGTCCCCCATGCACATTGTCTCGGGCGCTGGGCAGATACACCAAGGACAGGGCGCCAATCTATCACTGGGCACACACTCACTCACACAGACACAATCTATATGGGGCAATTTGGAGAACGCAATTGACTTGATCCATGTTTTTGGACTGTAGGAGGTAACTGGAGAACCCGGAGAAAACCCACATGGACACGGGGAGAACATGGAAACTCCACCCAGATTGGGATTCAAACCAGGAATCACTAGCGCTGAGAGGCGAACGTGCTCAGATTACATCCATCCATTATCTTCCGCTTTATCCTATATTAGGGTTGTGGTGGGGTTCCCCATGCCCTTCCATGGGACAACGTTTCGGGTGCTGGGCAGATACACCCAGGAGAGGGCGCCAATCTCTCACTGGGCACACACTCACACACACAGACACACTCTATATGGGCAATTTGGAGAACACAATTGACCTTGATCCATGTTTTTAGACTGTGGGAGAAAACCAGAGAACCCGTAGGAAACCCACATGGACAACATGGAAACTCCACCCAGATGGGGATTCGAACCGGGAATCCCTAGCTCTGAGAGGAGAACGTGCTGACCACTAAGCCACCATGTCGCCCTGGTGCAGTCTAAATTTGGCCAATTGCTATTTCAACGTTGGAGTGTGACCAGTTACACAAATTAACGTTTGCACCATTGGCAGGAAATGCCATCAATGGACCAAATGGTTTGTTACACACACACATAATCGGCTCGTTGGGGTAAAAAAATTGTTACCCTGCTCAGAGATAATATACTTAAAACCAAGGTTGACGGAGTCATATCATCATTTTGTGGCTGTCGCCATGTTATTTATGCTCATATTTAGCATTCCAGATCCAATCACATAAACTAATCAATCAATCTCTGTGTTTCCTGAATTACGAGGCTGTTTAATTCTCACGATGCTTATGTTTTAGAACGCATGCTAATGTTACTGTGCATTAAAATGATGTCATTTGTCTGACAGCTTCTTATATAAATCAGCTCAGTTCTTTATCTATATTTCCCTGTTTCATTTATTTTATTAAAATCCTATACGCCCACATTTTTTTTGTACAATATACTGACTTCACTGAATCACGTGCAGGAGTTTGTCCTTAATAGATTCTATAATAACTTGCTTTCTTTAAAAAAAAACAAAAAAAATCAATACAACATTAAATTTGACCTTGAGCAGCCAAACTTTAAATCTGACCATAGAACATGCAGCCTGCAAACTAAAGCACAGTGCCGGAATCGACATGAAAGAACAGTTCTGCCCATTGAAATCATTTAAAAATAACTTTGTGGGATCGCGTCAGCTCCCAGAAGACATGTACTTGTTAATCATGCATTTGTGGGATTCATGCGCTATAATGAATCAGAGTCAACAATGAATAATGGATTGGACTGTGTTTGGTATCGGTCTGCCGCCGTCATGATCAGCAGATTACACCACCAAACTGATTCAATTAGACTGTGGTTCAGTCTGAAGAAGTGTTGTGATACCACCACTAGTGTTACATGTTCTAAGATGTTCTAATGCTACAACATTCTGGAGTATTTTAAGGTTCATTATCCATCCATCCATTATCTTCTGCTTTATCCTCTACTAGGGTCTCGGTGGGGTTCCCCATGCCCATCCAGGGTAGAACGTTTCGGGCGCTGGGCAGATACACCCAGGATAGGGCACCAATCTATCGCTGGGCACACGCTCACTCACACATACACACTCTATATGGGGCAATTTGGAGAACTCAATTGACTTGATCCATGTTTTTGGACTGTGGGAGGAAACCAGAGAACCCTGAGGAAACCCACACAGACATGAGGAGAACACTGAAACTCCACCCAGATTGGGATTGGGAACCTTAAGGTTCATTATATAAACAATAATAGGTCAACACGTGTCATTACATTTGGTCATTTAGCAATTGCTTTTATCCAAAGCAATTTCCAAGTAGGGCGGCACGGTGGCTTAGTGGTTTAGCACGTTCTTCTCTCAGCACTAGGGATTCCCGGTTCGAATCCCCATCTGGGTGGAGTTTCCATGTTCCCCCCGTGTCTGCGTGGGTTTCCTCCGGGTTCTCCGGTTTCCTCCCACAGTCCAAAAACATGGAACAAGTTAATTGAATTCTCAAAATTGCCCCCTATAGTGTGTGTCTGTGTGAGTGAGTGTGTGCCCAGCGATGGATTGGCGCCCTGTCCTGGGTCTATCTACCCAGCGCCCGAGACGTTCTCCCCTGGATGGGCATGGGGAACCCCACCGCGACCCTAATAGAGGATAAGCGGGAGATAATGAATGAATGAATGAATGAAATACTTGGGTTTAAAACACAGGGTTCATACAGACCCCCTGGAACAATGAGGGTTAAGAGTCTGGACTACCAGTTGTAGAACCACTACGTGCATTATGTAAATTTTAGTACAGACATGTACTTGTACGGCGTGGTAGCTCAGTGGTTTGGGTGTTGGGCTATCAATCTATTAATCTGAAGGTTGGGGGTTCAAATCCCAGTCCACTGAAGTTACCAGTGTGGATCCTTGAGCAAGACCCTTAACCCTCATTGCTCCAGGGATGTTGTGATGAACCCTGTGCTCACCTTGTAAGTCGCTTTGGATAAAAGCATCTGCTAAAATAACCAAATGTAAATTTTAAGATGGACAATAACTATAAAACAGAGGTACCTAAGGAAACGCATGGCGTGTCAATTACGGAGGAAAATGCTCAAAAAGATCTCATTAATACGACAAGTGGGGCAGACCTTTAGCCACATGCTGTGCTTTACCTTGTACAGGCTCAATGCTGTTGAGCTCAGACCTTGCTTGGGTTTTGCTGAGCCTGGAACTTTGTGCCTGGCAGTCATGGCCTGTTCCAAAATCCCTGGCTGCTGAGCTGCGCTGTAATTCTACCTCAGAAAAAAATCCAATCATAGCTCCTGTGCTCAGGTACCATTTATTAAAGCGTGTTTTGCTTGTTTTCCAGCCCCCGAGTTTGTGCTACGGAGCAAATTTAAACGTCAGCCCTGCAGAAAACTGCACTCCTCACCTGGGAGCAGAGATGAGAGGCTGGAGAGAAAATCTATATTTCATTTAGGCGCCTTCACGTTTAAACATTAGTGTAGCCAGCAGGCTTGGGGTGGGGGTGGGGGGGGTCATTATGCTGTGAGAATCCACAGAGAACACACGTGGAAGGATGAAGGGGGAAAAGGGAGGAAAATGGAACGTGCAAAGCCGCGCAGAACCCCGAGTTAGGATTATCGATCGACTTTAAGAGAAGCTGCTGTGCTGGGAGGCTGAGATTTGTTTAGTGCACAGGGGGTGTGTGATGGGCCGCCGCCGATTGCTAATTCGAGCTAAGCCTCTTGAGTCATTAAAACCCAAGCTGAAGGGCAGCGATCACCTGCAGAGTGTGTATACCACATCATGCACCTCCAGGGTTAATCATGGCGGCTTTTTAGAGACCGTCAATGATAATCAGATTTTTTTGGGATGGCTTAGCAAGCCAGATGCATTACCGCCATTCCACGATGCACTTCAATTCGAGAATGACAACATGTGTGCACGGATGGATTTATTGCTGGTGTTATGATACTACGACGACCTTCACTCTGAATGGAAAGTCACACGTCCCCACGCGGATGTTTCACCATGTCTTCAGAATTCCAGCAGGGAGAGTTCTACTAACGGCATGTACCTCCATCCATCCATCCATCCATTATCTTCCACTTTATCCTAAATATTAGGGTCGCGGGGGGGTTCCCCATGCCCATCCAGGGGAGAACATTTCGGGCGCTGGGCAGATAGACTCAGGACAGGGCGCCAATCTATCGCTGGGCACCCACTAACTCACACAGACATACACACTCTGTATGGGGCAATTTGGAGAACTCAATTGACTTGATTCATGTTTTTGAACTGTGGGAGGAAACCGGAGAACCCGGAGGAAACCCACGCAGACACAGAGAGAGCATGAAAACTCCACCCAGATGGGGATTCAACCTGAGAGGCGAACGTGCCAACCACTTAGCCACCTAAGTACCTATGCTCTTAAATATTCATGGGTGGGTTTTGGGCATAATGTACAATAAACCGATCAGCGTGTCACTTGCAGTTCCCTTTAAAAGTCAGGTGGCGCTCTGACTTTTGCAGATTGCTATTTGAGCGGTGCAGCTACCTGGACTCAATGCGCTGCTCCATGAGGTTCTCCAATGGAATGTGAATGGAGAACCCACATTATAGTGTAGACTAAGGATCTGCATTCTTTGTACAATTGCAGTCAGTTCAGGTGGTTGAACTCGCGCCTGCGGTGATGATTCACCACGAGGTAGCCGGGGTGCATCTGGGTTTTCCGCCATGAGATAGCGATACATCAGTATTATACCTCATTTCGAGACAGCCACGCCCGTTGCTATAAAGACGATGCAGGTGGGCATGCAGACGCACCTTGCAACCTTGGAACCAAAGTTCATTCATTCATTCATTCATTCATTCATTATCTTCCGCTTATATTCTCTATTAGGGTCGCGGGGGGGGGTTCCCCATGCCCATACACCCAGGACAGGATGCCAATCCATCGCTGGGCACACACTCACTCATACAGACACGCTCTATATGGGGCAATTTGGAGAACTGAAATGACTTGATCCATGTTTTTGGACTGTGGGAGGAAACCGGAGAACCCGGAGGAAACCCACACGGACACGGGGAGAACATGGAAACTCCACCCAGATGGGGATTCGAACCGGGAATCCCTAGTGCTAAGAGGAGAACATGCCAACCACTAAGCCACAGTGCCGTCTGGAACCAAAGTCTTAGATATATTAAAGTAAAGCGCTGACGTCAAACAGAAGGTCGTGTAACGGTGAAGGTCAGAGACGTTTGATCATTAACCGGTCTGTGCAGAAAGAAAATCCATAATAAAAAAGTTTACCTGTTTCAGAATGAAAGACCACGACCGGCCTCAACCTCATTTCAACATGAATTAATTATGAGACTCATTATTATTAACACTTTGGGCAAACCTTTGTCTCGCAGCACTTTAACTCCAACTAAATAAGCTGCACGTAACGGTTTGGCGGTCAGTTCAGCTTAAGTTGTATAGTTTTGATTTAACTTGTTTCTACCGTCATTGCGCACTGTGTTTAGTTGATTTGTTGGTGATTTGTTATTGTTCTTCCCTGCAGCTGTTGCCTACAGGATGCTGGTGGCTGGACATTGATGGTTGGGGGAGTTGGTGTCTGACTCCCTGATACCAGTGCAACACACTAATACACAATCACATCAGAATCACTGCAGTGCTGCGTATGATCTGCCACCCATGTGATGCCTACTCTGCCTTCTCCTGGGTGTATCCGGCCAGTGCCTGAAACATTGTAAACTGGACGGGCATGGGCGGGTGACCCTATAAAATGAGAACACATTCTCAGTATGTTCCTGCTCAGGTTTCAAGTAAGCAATAAATATCCTCAACCAAACTTTACAGAAGGCGGCACAGTGGCTTAGTGGTCAGCACGTTCTCCTCTCAGCACTAGGGGATCCCGGTTCGAATCCCAAACTGGGTGGAGTTTCCATGTTGTCCCCGTGTCAACATGGTTTTCCTTCGGGTTCGTGGTTTTCCTTCGGGTTCTCTGGTTTTCTCCCACAGTCCAAAAACATGGATCAAGTCAATCGAGTTCTCCAAATTGCCCCCTATATAGTGCACCTGCTTGAGTGAGTGTGTACCCAGCGATGAATTGGCACCCTGTCCTGGGGACCCGAAACGTCCCCCCCCCGCACGCGCGACCCTAATATAGGATAAAGCGGAAGATAATGAATGAATGAATGAAAGATTCAAATTCTGGCAGCATGGTGGTGTAGTGGTTAGCCTGTTCTCCTCTCAATGCTGAGGATCCAGGTTTCCATGTTCTCCCCGTGTCCGCGTGGTTTTCCTCCGGGTTCTCCGGTTTCCTCCTACAGTCCAAAAACATGGATCAAGTCAATTGAGTTCTCCAAATTGCCCCCTATAGAGTGTGTCTGTGTGAGTGAGTGTGTGCCCAGCAAAAGATTGGTGCCCTGTCCTGGGTGTATCTGCCCAGCGCCCGAAACGTTCTCCCCTGGATGGGCATGGGGAACCCCACCGTGACCCTAATAGAGGATAAAGCAGAAGATAATGAATGAATGAAAACTTTACAGGAATATTGAGGTAAGACCTGACTAATGGGGCATCCATGCAGATTGTTCACCACCAACAGTTAGGTCTGGTTAATCAACTGAAAAGTGATTCATTACTTGGTAGACAGACCGGTAACACACACACACACACACACACACACACACACACACACACACACACATTCCTATATCAAGCACTGGATTGGATAATTAAGTGTGAGAGTTCTCTGGCTCGGCTCTAATTCTCCAGAGGGATCATTTCACACAATGACATACACTGCAGAAGGCGACAGACGGACAGTCCGTGCAAACGCAATGAGATGCGATAGAAGAAGAGCAGTCCGGCCTCGAGTCCACTGCTGTTAGCCCATCATCATCTAGCAAAGTACTTTTATAAAAAATAAAAAATTTAAATAAATATGCAGCGAACACTTAGAACGACAACAGAAAAAACTAAAACTAAGTACAGACTGAACTCTCACCATCAATTCATTTCCCCTGTTTATTCATTTATTTATTAATGCAATGAACGCATCACCTCTGAGCCAATACAACTGATGCTCTGTCACTAAACACACATCTATAACTGAATAAGAAAATGTTGCTATATTTACACACACAATACAGTATGTACACACACACATATATATATATATATAGGGAGGCACGGTGGCTTAGTGGTTTAGCATGTCCTCTCAGCTCGAGGGATTCCCGGTTCGAATCCCTATCTGGGCGGGGTTTCCATGTTCTCCCCGTGTCCGCGTGGGTTTCCTCCGGGTTCTCCGGTTTCCTCCCACAGTCCAAAAACATGGATCAAGTCATTTGAGTTCTCCAAATTGCCCCATATACAGTGTGTCTGTGTGAGTGAGTGTCTGCCCAGCAATGGATTGGCGCCCTGTCCTGGGTGTATCTGCCCAGCGCCCAAGACGTTCTCCCCTGGATGGGCATGGGGAACACCCCCCACGACCCTAATAGAGGATAAAGCGGAAGATAATGGATGAATATATATATATATATATATATATATATATATATATATATATATATATATATATACACACACACACTTTGCATGCTCTGCTGCATGCACTAATTTTAACACACACACACACACAATGTGTGTACTTTAAGGGAACTCTAGTCACAATGTTAACAGCATAAACACCTCTAGGACCTGAAGCCGAAGTCCAAACTGTTAAATATAAGGTCTTCAATCGTTCCAATGACCTGACCATAGACCATGACCTCAGATCTAAACCTCATTTGGGCCACATTTGGAACGTGGCAGCTCCTCTCACCTAAACAGGCAGCTGACTAAACCACAACAGCTCAGAGCAGGAGACTTCATAACACTGAAGTTCAATCAAAGAGAACTATAATCATAACTCTTACCTCTCATTAATCAGGCCCTCTTCTAATCAGCTCACACAGACTCCTGCAGACACACAGTGCCACCTGGCGTTCAACCTCCGCATCACTCAAACTCAATACAGCTGCAGATCAATTGATTGATGGCTAATTAGAGAGCCATTTCATTGAAACGAATCGGAGACACCTGCAGCTCATTTAGATCCTAAACTCAGCCGAACACAACAGAGCAACTTCACTGAAGCTGAAACAGAGACTGAGAATGGAGGAATTAATGTATTAAAAATGAAATTTACTAACAAACAGACAGCAGTTGAGACTCTTTAATCGAAAACATAAATAAATAAAAGCCCCAATGTGTATTCTGTGAATTAAATGAAAACTATATTTTAAATTCATCTTCATTTTTATTTAGTTTGTATTTGAGTTGCTTGACCATCTGTGGTCACCTCTGTCCAGGTCTCCTCCACATGATGTTCTATACATTTTTAATGGGACAGAAATCCGGAGTGCAGACAGGCCGGTCCAGCACACGTACTCTGTGTCTAACTGTCACTCAAAGCCTGGCAGTCGAGGTTCTGCTAATATGGACATGGTGTTTCTGGGAAAACACAACGACATGCCTCTCTAAAACACCAGTGTGAACCTCTGCATCAGCACCACCTACACATATACACAGATGACCCATCTTTTTATACACAGATGCAGGGATTGCAACACTATGCTATTACTGATGCTGGCTTTTGCACTTTTTGCTCGTCTGGCTGATACCGCTGGATAATAAATTGGAATAGAGGGTAACACTATGGGCAGGTCGCCCGTCTATCAGATCATCATTCGGTAGGCTTTTGGTTAAGGAACTAGCCTTCCCGACTGAAGTACCACTGAATTAAAGGATCAACCTGTTGTGATGGTTTAAGATGTACTCCATTTAAAACACAGCATCAGTTTAAGACTTAAGTTCCACTTCTGTTTCGCCTCAGATCTGTCAAGCCTTCAGAAAGCACCAGTCTCTATAATTGGACCAAAATGAGGGAATTATGAAAGCAACAGCCATGAAAATGGGATCAGCGGTGACCCAGCTGGCACACTGAACCCCAAACCTGTGGCTTTTTATCTCTTCACCGAGCTCAGTCTTTCCTACCGAGGTGCCAGGCATTGGGCACAGGTGGCACCAGAAGCTCCTCAGTTCAGTTATGGAGATCAAAGCATGCCAGGCGCGAGAGATTTAGAGATAGAGCACGTGAGAGAGAGAAAGTGAGAGAGACGGCAGATGTGCCCATTGGTCATTGTTACCGCCGCTTCGTTTAATCTGTCCGCTGAGCAAGCGATTGGTGACCACCACCATCTGGACTGAGAGAGACAAACGGCCACACACACACACACACACACACACACACACACACACACACACAAACAGACAGACAGACCCACACACTTTCCTGAGACCTGGTACATTATATTTTCAAAAGTATGAGGACACTACTTTATATTTGTGACTTATTTGTATAGAAATTCTACAGGAAATGACCTTTAATGGTGAAACACTTTGGGAAAAGTCATTTCCAGTTAACACTCTCTCTTTATTCAAAGTTTTAATACTCAAGATTCAATAAAGTAGCTTTATGGGCATGACTTTGCAACTACATTTTCAAAGCCTTACCCTCTCATTCTGATTGCAGGTACTTTAGATCTTTCTCTCACTTCATTCTGTTATTTTAGTTTCGGCTTCGGTGGAGATGCTGCTCACAGAAATGCCTTACAGCTTTTCTTTTTTTCCCCCTTTGACTTTTTTCCATATAAAAAATGTTCTGAAACATTTTCATCGTTTTGTTCTGCCCCTCTTTGCACTTTTGCTTTTGGTTAGTTAATTTAATAAGTGTGCTTGTTTTGTCTCTTTCTCCTTTAATGTCCTGTTTACTTTATTTTCAGTTAATTCCTTTTTTTTCTTTCATCCTTCATTTGCTTCTCTGACTTTTTTATTCCCACTTTTCATTCATTCATTCATTCATTCATTCATTATCTTCCGCTTTATCCTATACTAGGGTCGCGGGGGGGTTCCCCATGCCCATCCAGGTTTCGGGCGCTGGGCAGATACACCAATCCATCGCTGGGCACACACTTACTCACACAGACACACTCTATATGGGGCAATTTGGAGAACTCAATTGACTTGATCTGTGTTTTTGGACTGTGGGAGGAAATCGGAGAACCCGGAGGAAACCCACACAGACACGGGGAGAACATGGAAACTCCACTCAGATGGGAATTCGAACCGGGAATCCCTAGTGCGGAGAGGCGAACATGCTAAACCACTAAGCCACCGTGCCGGCCTTTATCCTTCTTTTTTTTATTATTTTACTAATCAATATCCAGAGTCCCAGCATTTGAAAGTAAATGGCTTCTTTAGATTGACGATAATGAAAAGCAGATGAGAGACAGGTTTAATCTCGAGACAGAACCGTAAAAGAGACAAAACAAAAAAGAAACAAAAAGGAAAGAAACGAGTCTGAACCAGTTAGACACCAAAAAAAGGAAAGGTGCCACGACAACGGGCAGCACAACCTCATTTAAATGCAAACTGATCTGAAAACAAGGTAAAAAGAAAGCGGTCAAGGCACCGGATGAGCAGTCTGGCAATAATGTACAGAAATAAATGGCAGGCTTGTTGTCATGGTAACTATAGACAGAAGGAGAATAGAAAGAATAGGTTCAAGCTAAACCCATCATCTACATGTAAATGACCCAATTTCTGGCTCTGCAAATTGATACTGACAAAGTTGTGGTACTTCCTCCTGCCCCCTTTTCTCTCAGCATCAGATAAAGAACTCTCTGAACTGTTCGCAACTGTTAACGATCTGCGCGCTCCTCAAACCATCTGCCCAAAAATGCACAGAGACCAGAGCTGCCCCCTCCCCCTGAAGGGTCAACTGACAAGGAGAAGGACATTCACAAGTCTGAGTTATAAAAAAAATGATAATAATAACAATGTATCACCAAAGACAAAAACAATCAGAACAGGACATTCAATTATAAATGGCCTACCTTTATTAGAAGATGGGAGGAGCCTAATACTGTGTTAAAAATAAAGAAAATTACTATAATGAAGGTAAAGGGCGGCACGGTGGCTTAGTGGTTTAGCACGTTCGCCTCTCAGCACTAGGGATTCCCGGTTCGAATCCCCATCTGAGTGGAGTTTCCATGTTCTCCCCGTGTCCGCGTGGGTTTCCTCCGGGTTCTCTGGTTTCCTCCAACAGTCCAAAAACATGGATCAAGTCAACTGAGTTCTCCAAATTGCCCCATATAGAGTGTGTCTGTGTGTGTGTTTGTGTGTGCCCAGCGATGGATTGGCGCCCTGTCCTGGGTGTATCTGCCCAGCGCCCGAGACGTTCTCCCCTGGATGGGCATGGGGAACCCCACCGCGACCCTAATAGAGGATAAATCGGAAGATAATGAATGAATGAATGAAACAACCAAATTGAATACTGTATTTTAAAAAAAATAAGAAAAAGATTTTTAAAAACTGATGAAAGGCAGAATGACAGGCAGCATCTGTGTAGCTTTTTTTTCTATTTAAGTTATCAATGAAAACAACAGGATGCTATTCTGTTCATCTGCTACTGTACATCACTAATTAAAGCAACCAGACCGACCCGAATGTTTAGTGCATAGCGACACCATGTGGCAGCATTATGATATGCATTGGGAAGAATTCAGAACGTCCACATTTTCTTTTTTTATCGTTTTTATTAGATTTTTTAAAAATCACCAACATCCCACAATCACTTCTACATAAACCCCAGAAAACGTAATCGAATTGCAATAATGGCTTTGCTTTCATGAAACAGTGCGAGTGGTTACACAGAGAGAGAAAACCTCAGAAAAGTCCCAACCCTTCAAAAACCCAACACTCATCTTTTCCCATAATGCATCATTTCGGAGGTACAGTCAAGAACATCTGGGTTTGAACATCTGGGTAAAGAATGTTTATAAAATGTAGAAGACACGGTGTGGTTATTGATTCTTATGGGTTATCGATAAATGGACAAAGGCATCGTGTGCCATCATGCTTATTAAGGAGGTTGAGGCATCACTGGCGGCTTTTGGAGGACCTCTGTTCACCTAAGCTGGGAATCGAACCCGGGACCTTCTGGCTGTAAGGGGGTGGCACTAACTGTGCCACCCACCACAAAGTCACTGAGACAGAACCCCCCGAGGCCCTCAGAAATGAGACAGGTGGATGTTACAGGTTCTATAATGTAGAACTGGTAACAGAACGAAGCAGTTTATTTCTGAAGCTGTTGTGCAAAATTCAAAAGTTTATATTCATCCAATTTTTATGCTTTTGACAGAAATCGTTACTTTGGTTTAGCAAACAGAACATAATTAAAACATACAGCCTAAATCACAGTCAGCATTTTCTATTAAAAAAAGATTTTTTTTTTTTGGTTTAAATGGACAAATTGACCATTTTTGTCGAAGGTTAGAAATGTAAATGTTGCATATGAAATAAAAACGTTTGTTTGCTGTTGATTAAACGTTGTTGTGATGTACTTTTTTTTGTACACTGTTGTTTCTGTGTTGTGTCGTCGTACGCGACCCGATTCAGCCTCACACCCTTTAGAACTTTCAAACAGCTCGGAAAAATAGCACAGAACCAGAAACGTTTGGAGAAGGTTCTCCGATATTAGTACATTTGCATGTTTCCTCCTGCGGAAAGAAAGTCAACAGAATAAAACCAGTAAAGGGACAGAATTTCCATTAAGAACTTAATAAGTGGGGATGTCCTGTGAAAGACATTTTAAGAACCAGATCCCAGATGTGAGGCGAAGATATTCCCAATCCAGCTTCCCACCCATCAGACATTGGTGTGAGTGGAATGTCTAACCAGATCAGACCCCAACAGGGCGTTCCTAAATGACCAAGCTTTTAAACAGACAGTGAAGGGCATAAGGATCAGGATCTTTTTTTAAAGGGTTCCTTTTCTGTAGTATTCACATCATTAGGAATCAGAGGTAAAACACTAAAAACATGTCGACCCTTGAGAATCGCCTCCAAAATGATATCGACTGATTACATCGGGGTTGAGACGCTTCCCTATCCAGCCTCCCACCCGCCAAACGAGACCAACTGTGTCTTAACCACCAATCATCATGATTAAATCACAGCATCGCTTTCCAGATGCACCGATTTAAACTCTTTAAATCAGTGTGCGGCCGTGTTTATATTAACGACTATGACGTTCTGAGATCTGATAGTTAGGTGGGTGATTGGACCACCACATACTTTTGGGAGCAGCTTGAATATATTCAGTACATTTTGGATTTGAAGAGAAACAGGCAACACGGCGTATCGCTTTTCCACTCTGTTCTTATTATTTAAAGGTTACTGTTACAGGTTCGAGGGCGTAACCTCCCTGAATTCTGTAGAAAGCATCAAAAGCGCCGACTCGGACTCTTCAGCACTGAGGTGTCTGGTTTCCTACTCCGCCCCGTTACCGATGTTATGCAGCTGCTTATGAAATTACAATGTGTCACAAGAAAGCCCCCACTCTAAAGGAGCACGCCCCCTACGGGCGCAGTACAAACGAGAGAAGAGACTGAATGATTTCTGTTCAAGTTTTCACAGCGCCAACGTGGACCCCGCTCCAGGAAAATAGGCTTTTTTTTTTTAAAATAATAAAACGAAAGACGGACGACTCTTTAAACAGAGTCGGCTGGTTCTGCGCGGACCGGCGTCCACCTACAGCTCGACGTGCTTCTCTGCATCTGCAAAAGACAGGAGATGTGCACATTAACCCCAAATCTCATCCCAGCCACGAGTTCTGATCTGAGGTGCCTGAAGTCGGCGGTCCGAGCTCACCTGTGCCTTTCTCCCACGTTTGGTTGCTCTCAGACGGAAGTCCCTTTTCCCGTTCCTGAAGGAACATGTTGTAGATCCTCTTGATCTCCTGATCGTAGTCTGCCCATTCACCCACGATGCGGACCGCCGCCTGCAGCTTTGGCTCTTTAGTCTGCGGGTTGTTGCACTGCGGAGAACACAAACTGATCAACGGGAGTCCAGAACGTCTGCTTACGTTCTCCACCCATCAGAAAGAAAACACGTGAAATTAAAACTGGACTCTGTAGATTACACTGCCTTCAACATTTAATTTAACATCTGAGGCTCATCATGTCGTAGGCTTGTGGTTAAGGAACCAGCCTTGATTCCTGAAGGTCCCTGGTTCAAGTCCCGGTCCCACCAAGTACTATGGCTGAGGGGCCCTTGGGTCCCAATTGCTCCCTGGGCGCCGTGTATGAGGCTGCCAGCCGCCCCAGGAACATGTTTTGACTTCACTCAGTGTGTGTGTGTGTGTGTGTGTGTGTGTGTGTGCGTGTGTGTTTCACTGCATGGATGGGTCAAATGTGGAGGACCAGTTTTGGTCTGCTTCTGTACAACGTAAAGATGATACCAGATCAATGGTCTTGGCCTTGGCTTTGGAGGCATCGTCACACCAGGTCTCGCACCACAGCCACTCCTGCGGCAGAGACTTGATGGGAACCTGATGGATCATGTTGTTCGGCAGATCCTGAAATGGAAAAATTAAAAAAGTAAAGTTGTAGTTTAAAAATCATATCAAAGGAGAAGATATATAGTGTTCGTAAGGGAAAATTTGCTACTTATACATAACATGTGAAAAGATGTCAGTCGTATGAGGTCTGGATCGATAAATTACTAAAAATATTGTAATATTTGTAAACAAAAAATATTGTTTTACAGTATTGTAATGTAAAAAAAATTGAGTTGTGGACATATTTATGTAACGCAGAATGTGGTGGAGGTGATTTGTCATTGAACATCCTGCTGAAACCCCAGATGACGTGTTTGGACAAAACGAACATGTATTTTTAATACCAGCTTCATCACATCTACTGGCCATTTAAAAGCACTGTCCATCACATTCACCCCAAATTACTAATGAATACTCAACAAGAACCCGACACCCTTCAGTACATTATACCCACCTGATCCAGGTTGGATAGGCTGTTCGGGTCCTGACTCAGTCCTTGGTATTGTCCACGCAGTCGGTCGCCTGCAGCGATCTTCCTGAATTTCTTCAGATCCACCACATACAGCGCGCTGGAGCGACAGGGGTGAGGGACAGTTTCCATTACTGAGGTTCATTTTAATAAACAATAAGCTGTTAATTACACCAATGTTATGGGATCAATTTCAATAAATCATTTACAGATTTATTAATCAACATAAGGTTTCTGTTGGTTTAGTGGTTTAGCATGTTCTCCTCTCAGCGCTAGGGATTCCCGATTCGAATCCCCATCTGGGTGGAGTTTCCATGTGCTCCCCGTGTCCGCGTGGGTTTCCTCCGGGTTCTCCGGTTTCCTCCCACAGTCCAAAAACATGGATCAAGTCAATTGAGTTCTCCAAATTGCCCCATATAGAGTGTGTCTGTGTGAGTGAGTGTGTGTCCAGCGATGGATTGGCGCCCTGTCCTGGGTGTATCTGCCCAGCGCCCAAGACGTTCTCCCCTGGATGGGCACGGGGAACCCCCCCGCGACCCTAATAGAGGATAAAGCAGAAGATAATGAATGAATGAATGAATGAATGTAAGGTTTCTACACCCAATTCAGGGAACATCAGGGTTTACAGATTTAAAGTGTTGTTGGTACTAATCTTATTATTTGTAAAGAAAACCACATTAGGTGGTTCAATTTCTATGAATCTGGTATTTACAAAGCCTTATAAACGCAGTCATGAAGTTTTATACCAGTTGTCATAAGCCTCCGTCAGTGTAGATGGAAGTTTATGAACTCATAGTGTTTTAAAGAATATGCTATAAGGCTTCAGAAGTCACAGGGCATTATAAAATGTATATAAAACTATTTATTTATTGTATTTCTTCTCACCTGATGTGATACTTGCGACTCCCCAGGTGACTGGCCCAGTAGCCCGACTTCCAGAAACGGTAGCCATCCATCTCCCTGCGGCTCTCGCAGAACGGCGTGTAGCCGTACGGCGCTCCTTCCAGGTCCAGGTCCCGAAGCTCCTTCAGGTCTGTCCGCACGATCTGGAGGGATGAACCCAGACATGTTACATTATTCTGCCTAAAGGGGGCAGACTTGTACAACCAATACGGACTTTATTATGAAGATGTATGTTTACAGCAAAGTGTAAAAAGCACTATATAAATAAACTGAACTTAAACTCATAATGTTATTAAGCTGCAAAATACCTGGTCGGCGTCCACAAAGAGGAATTTATCCACAGCGAGCGGGAAGAGCACATCCAGGAAGAGGATCTTGTAGCCCCAGATGATGCGCTGCTTCTCGGTCTGTTGGTGGAGCCAGCGAGGCCACTTGTACTGCACCAGCTCGTACTGAAAGCCATATTTCTGAGCCATGTAGGGGATGAACTCCTGTTTCCAGAACAAGAAAAAAAAGAACGTTTAGATTAAAGGCAGATTCGTTGATTGTGTTCACAAACGAAAGCATCAGCAAAAATGCTCCTACCTTAAATGTTGGGGACAGGTAGTTCTTCAGGAACCAGAACTTTACTGGGGTCTTTGTGTGTTTCAGCACAGACAGCATCATTATCCTAAAGAATCAAACAGGGTCGAGACCAATTCATCATGATTAAAACGCTACAATTCACTAACCATAAAGGTGCCTTATCATCAAGACCATATTTATATTAAAAACTATGTTTTAATAAAGTTTAAATGGATTTGAATTTGTACTTTAAGGGACACAGATTAATTTTGTTATATATAGTAATATTTAGGCGGCATGGTGGCTCAGTGGTTGGCATGTTCTCCTCTCAGCGCTAGGGATTCCCGGTTCGAATCCCAATCTGGGTGGAGTTTCCATGTTCTCCCCGTGTCCGCGTGGGTTTCCTCCGTGTTCTCCGGTTTCCTCCCACAGTCCAAAAACATGGATCAAGTCAACTGAGTTCTCCAAATTGCCCCATATAGAGTGTGTGTGTGTGAGTGAGTGTGTGCCCAGCGATGGATTGGCGCCCTGTCCTGGGTGTATCTGCCCAGCGCCCGAAACATTCTCCCCTAGATGGGCATGGGGAACCCCCCCACCGCAACCATAATAGAGGATAAAGAGGAAGATAATTAATGAATGAATGAATAATAATATTTTGTGTTAATATTCAGCCAAAGCCCTTCAATGTCTTTTTTTGATAATAAAATGTTATTTCGTATATCATGATTATTTCTTAGACGATAAACGTACCATCAAAATCCTTCATTGTCCTTCAACCCTATGAACAAATGAATCAATATCACGGCGAACAGGACATTATTTTCTACATGGTCCATGTAATAGCAAGAGCATCGATACCTATCCCGGTTAATTCTGTCTGCAGGCAAACGGCATGAAGGAAATACGCACATGACCTTAAAATCGGAAAGTTTCTGGAAAAGGAATAATGCCAGCACTAATAAGACGTGACACGTCTAAAGATCAGTGATGGAAACTCATCCTGGGGGAAGTAACAAAAAATGCGCTATATACCCCAAAACGAAATGTCATCCTGCAGCTCAGGTCAGGTGGTCGAGCAAAGGTTTGATACGGAGACGGTTTGAAATACCACAGAGGAACTCGAGTCGAAGTCCATTTTAACTCTGAGACACTGACAGGTTCAAATGACAGATCCGTGTGTCAGGATCAGTGCAATGTTTACCTGAGGAAGCGCTCGTACAGGTGACCCGAGGCCAGGGAAAAAATGTTGATGACGTCGTCCTTCTCCTGGTTGATTTCCTCGGCTGCTGGAGCTCCAGTTAAACCCCTGTGTGGAAGTACAATACAATCAGTACTCTGTTAAACATGGACAAAAAGAGGTCACACAAAGGTAATAGGACATTATAATTAATTAAAGTAAGTGAAAAGAAAAGACCTGGGAGACGAAATGATGTTGGATTAGATTCAATAAACAAGACAAGATTAAAAATATATATTTTTTAATGTTTTAAGATGAGTGAAAAAAAAATTATAATAATAATAATAAAAACGTTAGAGAGAAAGCAAAAGAAAAATACAAAGAAAGCAGGAGAACAAAATAAAAGTTAAATGAGAACAAATTAAATAATGAACGAACCATAGAAATAGATATGCATGGAAATAAAAGTTTTAAAATGGAGCTAATGAAAACCAAATAATACTAAAGAAGAGACAAAAAGAAAAAGAAATATAGCTTGATGAAGCCACAGAGAGAAGAAAATAAAAAAGAAAATATTGAAGATATCCAAAAGATATAAATCAGCGAGACAAGAAAACAAAAATCTAAATAAAAAAAGGACCTTTTTAGATTGAACTTTTTAATTAATATTGTTTAGCATCCAACTAAATCATGCGAATGAGAAAAGAAATTTTTTATAAAAGATTTAAAAGGAGAAGAAAAAAAAAAGTACAGAGACGAAATACCAACCTGGTGAGTGAATGCCAGAATCCAGAGTCGTTTTCGTTACTGCCGTCACTCAGGAGTTCCTCGTTCATCTTCTCCGGCTTTTTCTGAACCTGCATCGAGATGGAAATAAAACCGAGGTGATCGATTGGTGAGTTCACTGAAAACTCTGCCCACCTCATGCAACCACAGCTACCTTCACTTTAATGATCTTGCTCTTGAAGTTGTTCAGCACAACGATCAGATCGTCCGCCTCTGCGGGAGAATCGGTACCATCATGGCTACAGAGGAGGAGAGACACGTGAGCTCCATGAACTTCAAACAGAACACAGAACGTGATCCACCCTCAGATACCTGTAGATCTTATAGATATCATCAGATCTTCCTTTTCTCAGGCGGAGGATCCACGCTCCTGGGTTCGCCTTCAGCTGGAAGTAACCCTATTTAAAGAGAAGTACCCCACCCGGGGGTCAGAATGCACCACAGACAAGCACTTGATGGGATTGAGACGTTACCCACCAGGTTGGCCATGACAATGGTATCAACTATGACGGGGTTGGAGGTCGTCCCGAGGGTGAACTGAAGACCACGAGGAGGCTGACCCGTACTGACGTCGAAACAGTGACCTTCCAGCAAAAGATACTCCAACTCGTACTCTGCAGCTACAATACTGTCCACCTACAGAACGCGGGAAAGAAACAAAGATTAAACAGCGGTTGCCAAAACTACAATAAACCCTCAAACAACAGTTCCCACAACTTTTATAATCCCTCTAACAACAGTAACCACAACAATAATAATCCCCCAAAAACTGGTTGCCACACCTTATATCATCCCTCATAAACTTTGGTTGCAACAACCAAAATAATCCCCCAAGCACCAGTTGCCACAAAATTCAAAAATTCTTCAAGCACTGGTTTCCACAACTACAATGTTCCCCTGAGCACCAGGTTCCACAGCTATAATAAGCTCTCAAACACCCATTAACTAAATTAAACAATGAAAATAAGAGCTCTGCACCTCCTCTAGGTAGATATTGTCCAAGTCGTGACGAGTGCGGACAGACTCCACCATCCAGCTCTCAGGGGTGTTCAGGTTCAGGGTAAAAAGTGGAGACTGGGGCATGTCGAGGAACTTCGCCATTGGTCCCGGTGCAAAGCTGTTGTCCGTCGCAAAGGTCACCTCGGGTTCGATGACGTAGCGGTAAAAACTGCAGCCGATTTGAAATAAAATCAAGGGACGTTTTGAGTTCTGAATATAAATGTATGACAAAAATGTTTTTAGTTATCCCACCCCCACCCCCAGATCCACCATCATCAGACATTACGAACTAAACTGCCCCTGCGGAGCAGCTGAGGTACCTTTTCAGTGGCATGTCCGACAGCTTGGACTGGCAGTTCATAAAGACTCGCATGTTAACATTCACCAACTGCTTTAGGACCTGCCAAAGATAAAACACAACAGATGCGGTTATTAGATAACGCTGAATCAGATCAGACCGGATCAGATCGATCAGACTGCGGAGCTTACCAAGAGAAGAGGAGCCAGTTTCTGAGCGTCTCTGGTGGTCGGATCCACCACAGCCACGACATCAAAGTAAACTTCTTCCTCCTTGGGTCGAATCTTAACAGCACTGTAAAGATGAGGGAGCAAGTTATGAGTTGCAAATCATTTTATTATTCATTCGTTATCTTCCGCTTTATCCTATATTAGGGTCGTGGTGGGGTTCCCCATGCCCATGCAGGGGAGAACGTTTCGGGCGCTGGGCAGATAGACCCAGCTGGGCACACACTCACTCACACAGACACACTCTATATGGGGCAATTTGGAGAATTTAATTGACTTGATCCATGTTTTTGGACTGTGGGAGGAAACCGGAGAACCCGGAGGAAACCCACGCGGGCACGGGCAGAACATGGAAACTCCACCCAGATGGGGATTCGAACCGGGAATCCCTAGTGCTGAGAGAAGAACATGCTAAACCACTAAGCCCCATCTTATTACCTCAAATAAAAAATAAATAAATAAAATTGCTTTAACAGTGTATGCAACATCATCATATGGTCAACTGAAAAGCATGGTGGAGGGAGTGTAAGAGTTCGGGGTGGCCACAAAATCCAAACTGCCTACAGTTACCTAAGAAACGGTAGATTTTTTAAACGTCTAACAAGTGCAGGTGAACATTTTAAACTTATAATAAGCTGCAGTGAAGGATAAAGATGGGTGGTATGGTGGGCAGGTTGGCACAGTGAGGCAGAGGTTGGCACTCTCTCCTTTCAGTACAAAGCTTCCAAGGTTTTTTACTTTATAAAGTTTTTATTTTACTTTGTGGAGTCCAAGATGGTTCCCTGCCTTTCTTTTAATAATCACTGTCCTAGGCCTGGGGCGGCACGGTGGCTTAGTGGTTTAGCACGTTCTCCTCTCAGCGCTAGGGATTCCCGGTTCGAATCTCCATCTGGGTGGAGTTTCCATGTTCTCCCTGTGTCTGCGTGGGTTTCCTCCGGGTTCTCCGGTTTCCTCCCACAGTCCAAAAACATGGATCAAGTCAATTGAGTTCTCCAAATTGCCCCATATAGAGTGTGTCTGTCTGAGTGAGTGTATGCCCAGCGATGGATTGGCGCCCTGTCCTGGGTCTATCTGCCCGGTGCCCGAGACATTCTCCCCTGGTTGGGCATGGGGAACCCCCCCGCGACCCTAATAGAGGATAAAGCGGGTAATAATGAATGACTGAATGAATGTCCTAGGCTTAATCATGTCTGGGTGCTATTTAGATGACCGTATATTTCTGGCTACACAGCTGGGGTGTCCACAGAAAAACAATAAAGAAATAATAACAGTAATAAACTTAAAGAAAATAGAATCTGCACCTGTATCTGTCCAAACTGAAGCTGTTCTCGACCCGAGCCTCGCCTTTGGGCTGTGAAGACAGCAGGGCGTCCACCTTCATGACCAGATCACTAGCGCTGAAGCAAACACAATCAACATTTCAGCACTTAAACAGTTTTTTTTAACACAACACAGGTTTTCTTTACCAAAATGCATCATTATTTAATAAACAAACTTGACATAAATATCTGTACAATATCTGCAGATTTTAATATCGTAGAATAGAGTCAGGTATCCTGAGAAATGGCGGCCCCTCTGGTGGAAATGTGTCATTACAAACCTATTGTATTGCCTCAGAGATAACAGGTTTCTTAAATCATTAATAAATACATTTTAAAACAAGCTCTGAGCTGCAGTCAGAATGCACAGCAGAAACGAGAGGAAGGAAGGGCTGCTGTACCGATCTTCCTCCACACCCAGGAGCTGAATTTTACTCTTGAGCCGCTCCCCCGATGTCTTTAGAATGATGCTCTCCAAGAGCAGAAAGTCATCCTGGTTGAAGACCTCCCCGTCCTCTAACGGGCCAATAATCTTGAAAGGTAAGAAACGAAATACAAGCAAAACTTTAGTCTTAATTTAAACAAAAATATCTCCGAATCAATTCTGAATGAATCAGTGTATTGATTTCTGCTCTTTGTTCTGTAATCTGAACACATTACATTTTCTAAATGAGCCAGTTTAAACCTACACATCAGAACATGTGTCTACATATTTTTGTATGATGAGATTAGCATTAGCATGTTCTCCTCTCAGCTCTAGGGATTCCCAGTTCGAATCCCCATCTGGGTGGAGTTTCCATGTTCTCTCCGTGTCCCCGTGGGTTTCCTCCGGGTTCTCCGGTTTCCTCCCACAGTCCAAAAACATGGATCAAGTCAATTGAGTTCTTCAAATTGCCCCATATAGAGTGTGTCTGTGTGAGTGAGTGTGTGCCCAGCGATAAATTGGCACCCTGTCCTGGGTGTATCTGCCCAGCGCCCGAGAAGTTCTCTTCTGGATGGGCATGGGGAACCCCTCCGCGACTCTAATAGAGGATAAAGCAGAAGATGATGGATGGATGGATAGATGTTCGTGCCCCACTTACCCGGCCATTACTGATGACCGCTCGCTGCCCCCTACGCAGCTTTAGGACGTCCCGGCAATACGCAGTGTGAGCCAGCAGGAAGTCCACCTTCGCCGAATCATATGCACTTTCAAACAAAGGAACGTCCATGCCCTACACCGAGAACCAACAGGAACTAGTTCAGAATAATGTGTCATGTATGAGAACACGTTTATATTTCTGTGTACATCATTTACCCCAACAGCAAACTCAGCGATGTTGCTCCCGGAGTACAGGGCATTTGCGGTCTCCTCTTTGGCCAGTTTGGTGATGAAGTTCTTGGCATTGTTGGCAGTTTGCGTCTGCATGGCCGCCCAGACAGCCCTGCCGATTAGTGAGGTGGCTTTCGTGGGCTTCTCCGTTGGGTTATTGATTATTCCCAAACGTACATTATTACTGCTTTTCTAAAAAAGTCAATTAAAATCATCAATTCATCAAAGAACCCAAATCCAAATGCACCAGCTCTTGCACAAAATCTGCTCCTCTACATCATGATGTTTAGGTCACCAGACATCATATCACAAAAACACAGGAATATTCAAAAGATAGTAATAATAAGGTTACCATGTGTTTAATTGCATCATAAAGCAGCTGGCGACCTGACGGCTGATCAAAGTCCCCAACCACCCAAAACGTCACAGGACGGATCACTCCTTCATCTGTACATTAACAAACGGCAAGTTCAGTCATGATATTGTGTTTCCACTCATTAGCCTTTATTAAACACACTGCTTATTAACACAAACATCTGATCAGCCAATCACACCAAGGCATGTAGACATCCATCCATCCATTATCTTCCGCTTTATCCTGTATTAGGGTCGCGAGGGGGTTCCCCATGCCCATCCAAGGGAGAACGTTTCGGGCGCTGGGCAGATACACCCAAGACAGGGCGCCAATCCATCACTGGGCACACACTCACTCACACAGACACACTCTATATGGGGCAATTTGGAGAACTCAATTGACTTGATCCATGTTTTTGGACTGTGGGAGGAAACCGGAGAACCCGGAGGAAACCCACGCTGACACGGGGAGAACATGGAAACTCCATCCAGATAGGGATTCGAACCGGGAATACCTAGCGCTGAGAGGCGAACATGGTAAACCTCTAAGCCACTGTGCCGCCCAGACATGTAGACATGAACTATGAAATAGGTTTTTACTGCACAGTGAACTGATTAGTGTTTAAACATCCAGCAGCCTACAGACGTTTTATCCCCAACAAACAGTGATTGAGGAATAAGTGCTGAATGTATATGAGAGTTAGATGTTTGTGATTTCTAATGTCTTTATATTGTGTATATTGTGTAAAAGGTTAAAGGGTTAAAGGGTTGAGTTTAAGACCATAAGCAGAGTCATGCAAACGATGAGGACAGAAGCTGAAGAGCATTACCGGAGGAGCTGGAGTGCATTCCTAAAGCAGCCACCACAGTGAAGAGTCAGAAAATTTAGGAGAAAGAACCAGAAAAAAGGAGAGAGAGGGAGAAAGTACCAACAAAGATGGTGAAGTCAGCAGTGAGCACATAAAACATTTACATTTAGTAGACGCTTTTATCCAAAGCGACTTACAAATGAGAACAAGTGAGAAGTTATGGAGAAAACCAGCAATACTGTAAATTCATCAAACCTGATCGTTATTTGATGCTGCCCCCCCCCCTTATTTTAACAACAGGTATTTGTTAAAGAGATGCGTCTTCAGTAGTTTCTTAAAGCTGCTTAGTGATTCTGCCTTACGGACGGAGTTGGGAAGATCGTTCCACCATTTTGCATCGGTGAACGCCACGGAGTGAGAATGAGCTCCTCGGTGAGCTGGCGGCGATCATCACTGGAGCAAAGTGAACGAGTCGGAGTGTATTTTGAAAAGATAGAGTGAAGGTAAGAGGGGGCAGATCCAGAAATGGTTCTGTAGGCCAGAGTCAGTGAAACACAGGAAACACATATAGAGCAATTTTTTTTTAAGGTTGAGCACATGCTTCGAAGCTTGTGGTTAAGGAACCAGTCTTGGAACCTAAAGGTCTACGGTTCAAGTCAAGTCAAGTCAAGTATTTTTTATTTGTCATTCCACAATATAAAGCACAGTGCAATACATGTGGAACGAGACAGCGTTCCCAGGAACAAGGCGATTCGATTCCCTGTTCCACCAAGTACTACAGCTGAAGTGCTATTGGGTAAAGAACCCAAGCCCAATTGGTCTCCTGGCACCATATACAAGACTGCCCCCCCACTCCCGACACGTGTGCTCACTTCACTAGAGTGAGGAACCATCATATGTGAACCTATGCAGACATAGGGAGGACATGCAGACGCCACACAGACACGGTACTACCTATTCCTGAATAGAACCCAGGACCACCTTGCTGTAGTTTCAAATGTGAAATAATTCATTCATTCATTATCTCCTGCTTTATCCTCTATTAGGGTCACGGTGGGGTTCCCCATGCCCATTCAGGGGAGAACGTCTCGGGCGCTGGGCAGATAGACCCAGGACAGTGCGCCAATCCATCGCTGGGCACACACTCACTCACACAGACACACTCTAAATGGGGCAATTTTTGAGAATTCAATTAACTTGATCCATGTTTTTGGACTGTGGGAGGAAACTGGAGAACCCGGAGGAAACCCACGCAGACACGGGGAGAACATGGAAACTCCACCCAGATGGGGATTCGAACCGGGAATCCCTAGCGCTGAGAGGAGAACGTGCTAACCACTAAGCCACCATGCCGCCCATGTGAAATAATAATAAAAAAAATAATTAAATAAAAACTTTTGTGAATTTATTTGAATCTACCATTAAGCAGAGCTACAGTGCCCATGTCCACCAGATGGCACTTTGTGATGTTATGAACATCTAAGTGAGAAAAGAAGTGCTCGACTAAAAACCCAATCGGGTCAAACGACCATCAAGTCAAAAGCTGAAGAATAATCCATCACTTTATACCTTTCTTGGTCATGTAGTTCATGCTGTTGGCAACGGCTGTGTTCTTGTCCCGTGTGTCCAGAGTGAGAAAGCGAGCGTAGTCGTCGAGGAAATGATTATCTAATGGAGGAAAAAAAAATTACATCTTAATATTCATTAATTCATCCATTATCTTCTGCTTTATCCTCTATTAGGGTAGCGGGGGGGTTCCCCTTGTCCATCCAGGGGAGAACATTTCGGGTGCTGGGCAGATAGACCCAGGACAGGGCGCCAATCTATCGCTGGGCACACACTCACTCACACACACTCTATATGGGGCAATTCGGAGAACTCAATTGAATTGATCCATGTTTTTGGACTGTGGGAGGAAACCGGAGAACCCGGAGGAAACCCACGCGGACACGGGGAGAACATGGAAACTCCACCCAGATGGGGATTCGAACTGGGAATCCCTAGTGCTGAGAGGCGAACATGCTAACCACTAAGTCACCGTGCCGCCCTACATCTTAATATGTTTAAAGAAAACAAAAAATTCATAAATGAAACATAACCTGCATATAGCAATATGATCCTGATAGACTGTCTCCTTATTCTTAACTGAAGTATGTGAAGAACTTTAAAGCATAAATAAATCATATACATTAAACATGGTGTGGGAGCATCTTCATGAGCAGATTTGGTGGAGTCCGAGGTGTCCTGGAGCATTTAGAATGTGGATGCATGTTTTTAAGGATGGAAATGGACAGATGGAGGAGAGAACCTACTGGTGCCGGAGAGGTCCAGGTAGTTCCGGGTGGTGGTGAGGATCCGGGAGTTAATGCGCGGCACCACGTTGGGCTGGTTCATGATGAAGTCCACGACATCCTGATCGCTCTGCATTTCCCCCTGACGGAAGCCGGTAGGACAATAGGTTACTCAGACCCATACACCCACCCACCCACACACACCCACCCACCCACCCACCCACCCACCCACACTATGATGAACTGTAATGAGGACCAGGGCAGAGGTTCTCACCAGGTACACAGCACGCTGAAAGAAGCTGGTGCTTTCCAGGATCTTGTGCATGACGGTGGTTTCCAGTTCATCGGGGTCGAGCTGCTCCCGCTGCAGAGGCATGCCGTTGTACAGGACCACAGGCAGAGGACCCACACCTGTCTGCTCATAGTACGCCCTGCCTTCCTGCAGGAAAAGGACAATGAAGAGCGTGAGACGATGAGAGGATCGTCATGATGAGGAGTGGTGTGGGTGGGTCTGTACCTTGCGGTTGGTGTCGTACGGAGAATCTGCCGACAGGATGCTGCTCACCTCCACGTACGGATATCGTTTCTTTAGAACGCTCACTACATGCTCCACCTTCAGCTTTCCTCCAGTGGGGACACCATTCAGCATCTAATTATAAATTTATATTTTTATATATATATATATATATTCATTCATTATCTTCCGCTTTATCCTCTATTGGGGTCGCGGGGGGGTTCCCCATGCCCACCCAGGGGAGAACTTCTCGGGCGCTGGGCAGATACAACCAGGACAGGGCGCCAATCTATTGCTGGGCACACACTCACTCACACACACACTCTATATGGGGCAATTTGGAGAACTCAATTGACTTGATCCATGTTTTTGGACTGTGGGAGAAAACTGGAGAACCCGGAGGAAACCCACGCAGACACGGGGAGAACATGGAAACTCCACCCAGATGGGGATTCGAACCGGGAATCCCTAGTGCTGAGAGGAGAACGTGCTAACCACTAAGCCACCGTGCTGCATATACAGTGGGTTGCAAAAGTATTCATACCCCTTGAACTTTTCCATATTTTGTCACATTACAACCACAAACATAAATATATTTCACTGGAATTTAATGTGAAAGACCAACACAAAGTGGTATACAATTGTGAAGTGGAATGAAAGTTATACATGAATCAACAATTTTTTTACAAATAAAAAACTGAAAAGTGCGATGTGCAAAATTATTCAGCCCCCCTGAGTCAATACTTTGT
>JAFMOD010000224.1:2470243-2538043 GCA_019802435.1 Corydoras maculifer
GTCTTTCACATTAAATTCCAGTGAAATATATTTATGTTTGTGGTTGTAATGTGACAAAATATGGAAAAGTTCAAGGGGTATGAATACTTTTGCAACCCACTGTATATATATATATATATATATATATATATATATATATATATATATATATATATATATATATATATATTCTAAACTAGTTATTCTCCCCCATAGCATAATAATATTTTTTTTTGATGCAGTAAGGAGAGAGGAAATGTGTTATAATTCAACTCACGGATATAATGACATCAAAAGCCATCTGATTGTCCACCTCCTCAGCGACGTAGTTAAACGCTCGGAGCATAGCGACTCCGGCGTCCTGCATTCCGTCGACATCGTCGGCGCTATTCACCACGAATACCAGCCCGAGTCTGTGGCCAAAAATAAAGCAGATGGTAATTAAGACACAGATTTATTACTACTAAATGAGCACGTGGTTCATGAGCATGATTCAGAAACAGATACCTGAGAGGGATGTTATTAGAGTAGAACATTTCTGCAACGCTCAACAGATCAGATGTGCTCTCAGCCGAGGGGTCCAATATAAGAACCTGCAAATCAACACAGCGCAGTCCATTAATATTCCAATAAAATACAATCAACTCAGATGATGCATGTAGTACGATGAATATAATAATAATAATAATTCATTAATTCATTATCTTCCACTTTATCCTATATTAGGGTCGCGGGGGGGTTTCCCATGCCCATCCAGGGTAGAACATTTCGGGCACTGGGCAGATACACCCAGGACAGGGTGCCAATCCATCACTGGGCACACACTCACTCACACAGACACACCCTATATGGGGCAATTTGGAGAACTCAATTGACTTGATCCATATTTTTGGACTGTGGGCGGAAACCGGAGAACCCGGAGAAACCCACACGGACACGGGGAGAACATGAAAACTCCACCCAGATGGGGATTCGAACCGGGAATCCCTAGTGCTGAGAGGCGAACGTGCTAAACCACTAAGCCACCGTGCCGCCAATAATAATGATAATAATAATTTTTAATTATATCATAATATTTAATGTATTTTTGTCTCAATCAGTGAGATGAAAAAAAATGTTTCCAAAACTGAAGGACCAAATAAAAAAAACAAAGTAAAGAACACACACCTTGCACGGCGCAACACACTCATGAGGTACAGTGCATCAATCAGAATAAAATGCTTTAAATTATTACAATTATTTAAATTATTAATGATATGACTTCGGCCAGGCGTGAGGGGGAATGTGCAGGTCACAGTAAAGCAAAGCTGCACCACTCACCAGATTGTGGAAGTTCTTGCGGATCTGTCTGATGACTCCTGGGAACGTGGGTCGCAGCAGTTCTTGAGCGTTTGAAGGCCATGAGGCATATCTGCCATCTGTCTCCAGGTTATTGATCCACTAAACACATTCACATTCAGAAATCGAGTCAGGACGAGAATACTGAACTACCTTTAATCAGCAAGTGACATTTTACTGATTTCCACACAGGCAGGCTTTTGGACACGCCCCCTTTTTGCTCTATTGCATCAATTCCACTTACAATAAAGATGGACTTTGTAGTTCTACAATTCCAGACTGTAGTCCATCTGTTTGTGTTCTACAGTACATACTGTGTACTCTGTTCTAATGGTCAGGACCCCAATAGTACCACCACAGAGCAGGGGTTATTTGGTTGGTGTATTATTCCTATCCCAGCAGTGTCACTGAGGTGTTTAAATAAAACTCCAGCAGCACTGCTGCACTAAAACCCCCTCACCACATCAGTGTCACTGTAGAACTGACAATAAACAATCCACCACCTGAATGATACCTGTTCTGTGATGCTCCTGACCAACAGAGAACCAACAGGGGACTAACAACAACAAAGAACACAGATGGACTACAGTCTGTCATTGTAAAACTACAAATTCCATCTGTATGGTAAATGAGCAAGAAGGGGGCGTGTCCAAACGTAACTGCTACAGGACTGCCTAATAATTCATAATGCTTTAAAAACTCTCACATGGATGGCAGAACTGCGGATGTCTACGGCATAGTCGGAGTCGGACGGCTGCACGTTGACTTTCAGGATGTCATGGATAAAGGGCGTCTCGATGAGGAGGTTACTGAGGCCCTCCATAACACGGGCTTCACTCCTCAGTACATCAAAAACACTGCCGCAGAACACACTCTTGTATAGTTGGCTAACTGTACTTTCACCAAATAAAAATATGGACCAATGGACGTGAACTGCTCACCTGAAGATGTCCTGCACGTCCAGATCGATGTGGAGTCCGTTGATAAACAGTGACGACTCTCCTGGTTGCAAACCCAGCGAGCCCTTAAAATACTGAAGTGAAAGCATCAGGTTACTCAGCAACCCATCAGCACCAGGACACGGACACTATACTCACACTTACCTTCTGGTTCTCCTCGATCTCCTTGCGGATCTCGGAATTCACCACCGTCTTCGTCAAAGACCTAAAGAACAGAAAAAAGACACTTCAGATAAACTGATGATGAACGAATTTATGTTTAAATATTAGTATTATATTCATTTATTCATCCATTATCTTCCGCTTTATCCTCTATTAGAGTCGCGGGGGGTTCCCCATGTCCATCCAGGGGAGAACATTTCGGGCACTGGGCAGATACACCCAGGACAGGGCACCAATCCATCGCTGGGCACATACTCACTCACACACACACACAGACACACTCTATATGGGGCAATTTGGAGAACTCAGTTGACTTGATCCATGTTTTTGGACAGTGGGAGGAAACCGGAGAACCCGGAGGAAACCCACGCAGACACGGGGAGAACATGGAAATAGTGTTGCTCGTAATTCACAAGACGTACAGGAGAAGAAAGTAGAAATATTGGGTTCTAAGCATGTTTAGTTATCACAGAATGTGACGGAGGGCATTTTTTAAATCCCATTCATTTAGCTATCAGTTGTAATGTGTGTACCTCGCTTTGGTGGGAAAGTTTTGGCTTAAATCCTTCATAACGTTAAGAGCTTCGGCCGCAGGCGCCGCCAGGATACGAGCTGCTGTTTGGAAACTGAGATCTGCAAAAACAAAAAAAAAAAATCCAATAAATATCTAATATCACCCGTTACCGCATACAGTGCTAATCAAAGGTCAGGACACGCCCCCTCCAGGCTCCATCATCTATTTCCTCCACTATCATATAGATGGCTTTTGTAGTTTTCCAATTACAGACTGTAGTCCATCTGTGTTCTTTGTTGTTGTTAGTCCCCTGTTGGTTCTCTGTTGGTCAGGAGCATCACAGAACAGGTATCATTTGGGTGGTGGATTGTTTATTGTCAGTTCTGCAGTGACACTGATGTGGTGAGGTGGTGTTAGTGCAGCAGTGCTGCTGTACTCTGTGGGGAGCTGACCATTAGAACAGAGTACACAGTATGTACTGTTGAACACAAACAGATGGACTACAGTCTGGAATTGTAGGACTACAAAGTCCATCTTTACATAAAGTGGAATGAGTGGAGCAAAAAAGGGGGCGTGTCCAAACTTTTGACTGATACTGCATGTTAAGACATCGATGTGTGTTTGTGTGGGTGTTGTGATGATGCACAAAAGAGTTAGCAGACACTATATCCGTGTGGGTGTGATGGTCCATGTGCATCAGTTACCCTGCATCTGCCAGACTTTAAGAGGCGCCATTTCATTGGTGCTTTCCACCAGATGTTTCCGCAGCTCCTTCAGCTGCTCCTTCAGCTCTGGATAGAGAGTCCTGAAACACAACGCGAAAGACCAAGCAGGTCATGCACGCTCACTCACACAGACACACACACTATATAGGGGCAATATAGAGCAGCCAATTCACCTTGAATCCATGTTTTTTTATTTATTCAATAATTATCTCCCGCTTTATCCTCTATTAGGGCGTGCGGGGGGGGGGGGGTTCCCCATGCCCATCCAGGGGAGAACGTTTCGGGCGCTGGGCAGATACACCCAGGACAGGGCGCCAATCCATCGCTGGGCACACTCACTCACACAAACACACTCTATATGGGGCAATTTGGAGAACTCAATTGACTTAATCCATGTTTTTTGGACTGTGGGAGGAAACCGGAGAACCCGGAGGAAACCCACACGGACACGGGGAGAACATGGAAAATCCACCCAGATGGGGATTCGAACCGGGAATCCCTAGTACTGAGAGGAGAACATGCTAACCACTAAGCCACCGTGCCCATGTTTTTAGATTGTGGGAGAAAACCTAGGCGGGCACATGTAGAAGATGTAAGAAGATAAACGCCACCCAGGTTAGGATTTGAACCTGGATCCACAGCACTGTGAGGTGGATGTGCTAACCACTACTCCACCATGTGCCCCTTCATTAGTGGATTCATAGAAACACTCTGCATCTACCCCCTGCCTTCATCATCACACTGCAGTAAACCTCATTCTGCTACAGACTGAGCACGTTACATCTTACTTAAGTTTGCCGAACAGAAAGCCTTGGACTTCATCCACCGCATCGTTTTCACGGATCAGCGTGGCGTTCACGTCGGCACCTAACGATTAGATATGAATTACACGGTCTGAGAGAACACCACAATCATAATGTAAACACAGAGCACGTAGCGTTTCCAAACCTTGCACTTGGGTATCGTCTTTGGCTTTGTACTCCTGATTTTTGATGGCCAGCTCGACCCCGTAGCCAGACAGAAACACTTTGTGGACGCTCGGGTTCTTGAAACAGATTACAACGTCAAAAGTTAGATGATATTGTCGTAGAGATGATAATAAATACAAATTAAAACCCGAAGAAAAGGTAAGATTTGATTCTCACAGAGACGTAATGGCGCAGGACGTAGTTAATCAGGCCTTCGTAGGCTTTGGACGTCATGTGCTTATGGAACGAGGTGAACTCTTTGGTACCCAGCTCGGCGTAAAGGATGACTACAGGCGCCTCGGGGTCGGCGGAGGGGAACCGGTGATCACCCTTAAACAAGAATGGCTTCGGCCTGTGGACAAGAGACAGCGGGTAAAATACAGAAGACCCGCCTCCGAATACAGGACAATATGACACCTTGCCCTCGAATTCATGTCCCAAGCAGATTATTTGAGGTTTGGACAACACAAGAAGCCAATCCCGGCAGTCTGGCCATGTCACCGTCAAACATTCTAACGTGGATTTCCAACGTTTCCAAAGATTTCACCTTTAACACGTTGACACCGTGGCTTCACCCTAAAATACAGAGAGATGTCTCTGACCTGTTGGAGGCAGACTCGATCAAGTTCTTCAGACTCTCCAGATCGCAGGATGTCTCTCCGTGGACACTGAAGAAAGCCTTACAGCCAGAGGGCGGCGGTTCGTTGGACGCGATCTGTAAAGGAAGAGCAAAGTGTTTGCCGTCTTAAAGGAACAGTACGTAACTTTTTAACCTTAAACGGTCAGCTTGAAAATGATAAAGCCTCTAATTAAACAACCCTATAGGTGAAAACAGCTGCTCTAGCTCCGTGTACCTCACTGTTTCCAAAATCGTATACTGAACAGTAGGTACTAGATTTCATCTACAGAATACCATTCACTAGAAAAACATTCATCCATTCATTATCTTCCACTTTATCCTCTATTAGGGTCGCGGGGGGGTTCCCCAGGCCCATCCAGGGGAGAACGTTTCAGGCAATGGGAAGATACACCCAGGACAGGGTGCCAACCCATCGCTGGACACACACTCACACACACAGACACACTCTATATGGGGCAATTTGTAGAACTCAATTGACTTGATCCTTGTTTTTGGACTGTGGGAGGAAACCGGAGAACCCGGAGGAAACCCACGCGGACACGGGGAGAACATGGAAACTCCACCCAGATGGGGAATCGAACCAGGAATCCCTAGTGCTGGGAGGAGAACATGCTAACCACTAAGCCTCTAGAAAAACATCATATAATAAAAAAAAATAATTTAAAAAACTGTTTTTTAAAACCCTAAATGCTATGTAACAATAAATGAGATTACTATAATAGATATTTGTTAGATCTCTGACCTGCTGGAAGGAGTGAATGGTGGAGGAGTAGGAGCGCAGAGCGAGAGAAAACTTGAGCAGCCTCAGTTGGATCGGGCTCAGCAGCTGCCCCGCTCTCTTCAGGATTAACTCATAATACGACAGATCGGTTCCTGAATGAGGAAGGAACCATTAGAACAACACAATACAAGTCTCTAAGAAGTAAATATGAAGAGTTATTAGAAACTCACTGCGCTGGCGACTGAGTGCCAGCATGAGGAGGTTTGGTTCTCATTTAATTAAAGTGCTTTAAACAGAATAGAATCTAAAATGTTTACATTTCATTTACAGGGAACCAATTGAGAGAGGGGCGGCACGGTGGCTTAGTGATTAGCATGTTCTCCTCTCAGCACTAGGGATTCCTGGTTCGAATCCTCATCTGTTCCCCATAAGTTTCCATGTTTTCCCCATGTCTGCGTGGGTTTCCTCCGGGTTCTCCGGTTTCCTCCCACAGTCCAAAAACATGGATCAAGTCAATTGAGTTCTCCAAATTGCCCCATATAGAGTGTCTGTGTGAGTGAGTGTGTGCCCAGTGATAGATTGGCGCCCTGTCCTGGGTGTATCTGCCCAGCGCCTGAAACGTTCTCCTCTGGATGGGCATGGGGAACCCCCATAAAGCGGAAAATAATGGATAGATGAATGTTTACATTACATTTATAGGGAACCAATTGAGAGAGAGGAGAGGTGAAGTCACATGAGTTCGATTGGCTGGTTGAACATGGGTCGGGCTGCAGAGTTTCGTACCAGCTGTAGAGGCCTGACGGTGCAAGCTGAGAGACCAGCAAGCAAGGCATTACAGTAACCGAGCCGGGATAGGATGCGGGCGTTAACTAAAAGCTAATTTTCTACAGTAAGAATCTGCACGAGCAAGCCGTATCAGTGATCAGACAGCTTGAGATGTGAAACCATGGCTTACCGTCGTGCTCGTTCTCAAAGTACTGGTTTGCTTTGACAAAATCCCAGAACATATCAGAACTCTCCTCAGCAAAGAACTCGCTGAAAATAAAATAAAAAATAAAAACAACAGCGATGAATAAAATACAACAATAACTTCTGTTCAAAATTGACGACTGACTTATTCCATGAATTTAAAGCGCCATGATCAACCATTAAAGGTGATGCAACTTGTAAACTCCAGAGGATCAACTGCAACCCACCTGGCTTCCAGCAACAAAGGCGTAGACGGCCATTTGGTGGTGAGCGTGGTGGTAACAGCCTTCGAGTCGGCGTCAGCCGAGCCCGCCAAGTATAAAACCCCCAGAGCCAGCCACAGTGTCCCCATCTTCCAAACTACAAAACAATAAAACCACAGGTAGCATCCAGATCTGCTTCCACACGCTAGACACAAAATCTCCGTTTCTTGTTTCGATTGGATGGTAACATTCCCAAAAATTTACCCCAATGAGGCATCAGCTTTTACCTTTACCTTAAATTATACAATCTCATTGTTTTCCCAGTGTCTTGTTTCAAACAAGAAAGCTTTCCTTCTCCTGTTTCGTACCTTGGGATAAGAAAGCAGGTTACAAACTATTCACGCAGAACTGACTGACTGAGCGAACTCCTCACCAACAGATTTCACTCGTTTATACTCGCCATGTAGAAACATTATCAGCACCCCCACCCAATGATCAGATCGCACAAGGGCCTGAGCAAAAAAAAAAAAGTATTAATATTAGGGAATGAATAAGATCCTGAGGCGGCACGGTGGCTTAGTGGTTAGCATGTTCTCCTCCCAGCACTAGGGATTCCCGGTTCTAATCCCCATCTGGGTGGAGTTTCCATGTTCTCCCCGTGTCCGCGTGGGTTTCCTCTGGGTTCTCCTGTTTCCTCGCAGTCCAAAAACATGGATCAAGTCAATTGACTTCTCCAAATTGTCCCATATAGAGTGTGTCTGTGTGAGTGATTGTGTGCCCAGCGATAGATTGGCGCCCTGTCCTGGGTGTATCTGCTCAGTGCCTGAAACTTTCTCCCCTGGATGGGCATGGGGAACCCCCCCCCGCGACCCTAATAGAGGATAAAGTGGAAGATAATGAATGAATGAATGGAATAAGATCCCATTTACAGTAATATTTACAGTAACAGAAAGGCCTAGGCTTTGAAGATGCGTTTTAAATATGTTAATGAGTGACTTATGAATTATTAAGCTTCAATAAACGTGACTAATGACCCTGATAACATATAGGAATATAAATCTGTGAGAATTTATCTCCATCTTTAAAGAGGAGTCTGGAAATCAATGTTTAAACGACGTTGCACGTTTGCTTTCGCTTTTCAACGGGCGTGGTTCCAAATAGCATACTGCTCAACTAAAGAGTGCGTCCTTCAGGCTTGGCAGCGGCTTAGCGACGGTACGCTCGGTAGTGCAAAAGGATGTGGTTTGGAACGCGCCCCTGTGTTTGCGTTCCAGCCAATCACGACTCTCGGCGTGGACTCTTCGGCCAATCACCATCGAGAAGAACGCAGACCGCTGCGATATGGACGCACATCTCTCCGGATTCGAGCCGGATGTAAAAGTGAATAAAGTCAGAATATGTTCAGAATGAGCAGAATGATATGGCGTCTTTATTTCTGTTCATGTTTCAGTGTCGCAGCCTCACAGGATCCCACAGTGCTGCACCAAGCTCAGTAGTTTGTGGCAGAGCGCTAACGTTACCCTTAAAATCAGACAGATGTCCGAAATATGCCCCGTTTTCACTCGTTATGGGTTGAAATACATTTCCGTCTGCACAGTAAATGAAAGAGGGCAGCCGCTAAAGTATTTACTCAATCACAGAAAACCAAAAGCAAATGACGCCCCGCTTACCGCTGCCGGCTTCTGAACTTCTAGCAGGAATAACCATGGTTCACTCCTAAATCGCTGTATCCACTCTACGCGAGTCCACTAGCTTCCAGTTGCTAGTTAAAGCTCCGACACCCTACTGAGTGCACTCCGGTTAAGAAACAGTGGTCGGGTTGGAACCCGGCCCATGATTGGAACGGTTCTTCGTTACAAGTGTAAAGCTGTACGCGCCAGAATGAAAATGCGATTGCGACCGTGCAACTTGCCTGATTAAAAATTATAATAACGCTTTATTCACAGACGATATTTATTAAATACACACTTATGTAACGTTTACCTAAAGCATCTGGCTGGAGTTTCCATGTTCTTCCCGTGTCCGCGTGGGTTTCCTCCGGTTTCCTCCCACAGTCCAAAAACATGGATCAAGTCAATTGAGTTCTCCAAATTGCCCCATATAGAGTGTGTGTGTGTGTGTGTGTGTGTGTGAGTGTGTGCCCAGCGATAGATTGGAGCCCTGACCTAGGTGTATTTGCCTAGCGCCCGAAACGCCCCCCCCCCCCCCCAATAGAGGATAAAGCGGAAGAGAATGAATGAATGAATGAATGGAGTTATAATAATTAATTGTGAGAGGCACAGCGGTGTAGCAGTTATTGCTGCCTCTCAGCGCTGGGGGTCCGGGTTTCCGATCTGGGTGAATGATAAAGATCTATTTTGCCTTCTGTACTTACACACACAGGAGTTTGTCCTCCACATTGAACCTATCCGTGCAGTGAAACACACACACACACTGAGTGGAGTGAGCACACGGTGGGCAGCCCAATATACTGGGGGCAAATGGGGTTAGGTGCCTTGCCCAAGAGCACTCCAGCCATAATATTTGGTGGGATCGGGAATTGAACCAGGGACATTCAGGTCGCAAAGCTTGTTCCTAAACCACAAGCCTACAACAGCCTGAGTTTCCATGTCCTTCTTGTGTCTGCATGGGTTTACTCTGGGTTCTATGGTTTCCTGCCACAGTCTAAAAACATGGATCTGAGGAGCATTGGCTGCTCTAAATTGCCCCTATCGAAATTGCCGCTATATATTGTGTGTTCATGTCTGTGTGAGTGAGTGAGTGCCCAGCAGTGGCCCTGTTCTGGTGTATCTGCCCAGCGCCTGACCCGTGTCATCGTCCCTGTACAACATGGGGGTTAATAACAAAGCTGCATGGCTCAGGATTAGCTCGCACATGTGCAAAGCAGACCCTTTGCTTCTGAAGCTTTAAAGGTAAAGACCATGTGACAGGAGCAGAAACCAGAGCTCAGCGACATTTAATGGGACTGAAGTAGAACACTAGTCGGATTGCAGTGGCAATAAAGAAAGTCTGCAATAAAAAGTGCTGAGTTTGTCAATTTGATTTTATGGTTACAGCAGCTCATGCTGTCTTATGATTTCCCAAAGGCTCTGTAACACCAAAATGCACCTGGACGGGTGGGAAGGCAGAAGGCAGCCAATAAAAGGCAAGTATTTCTAACTGGAGGGGGCAGTGTTGATGATTTTCATCTATTTGTCTTGAATTAGTTAAAGTTGTAGACAATCCATTGCTGGTCGCATACATGTCACTCACACATTCACTGTGATCTGAATTTAGATCAGAATAGAATGGCAATTTAGAGCTGCCAATTCACCTTGAATGCATGGTTTTGGAACGTGGCAGGAAACCGGAGAACCCAGAGAAAACCAACACAGACATAGGGAGAACAGGAAACTGCACCCAGGGTGTGCAATAGGAAAATGAGTCGTCAATGCATCACAAGGCAAACACACCAACATACATTCATTCATTCATTATCTCCCGCTTTATCCTCTATTAGGGTTGCGGGGGGGTTCCCCATGCCCATCCAGGGGAGAACGTTTCAGACGCTGGGCAGATACACCCAGGACAAGGAGCCAATCTATCGCTGGGCACACACTCACTCACACAGACACACTCTGTATGGGGCAATTTGGAGAACTCAATTGACTTGATCCATGTTTTTGGACTGTGGAAGGAAACCGGAACCCGGAGGAAACCCACGCGGACACAGAGAGAACATGGAAACTCCACCCAGATGGGGATTCGAACCGGGAATCCCTAGTGCTGAGAGGAGAACATGCCAACCATTAAGCCACCGTGCCGCCCACAAACATACAGTATCAGCAAAAGTTTAGACCAGTCTCCTTTTTCGCTCCACCTTTTGTCCATTTGGTCAAAAACCACTAATCAACCTTCCACTGTGCTACCCCTTATACCCCTCATAACTACTGTAGGGTAATTAATTAAAAGCTGCTGAGACTTCAGAAGCTGACTGTGAGACACAGTAATGTATTCAGTGAAAACCATGCTGTTATTTCAACCTCTCATACGCCTGTCTTTTTATTATTTATATTGTAATTCTCAGAAGCATTATTCACGCTGATTCACTTATCAAGTTTGAGTTTTTAAGTACAGTATGTCGACTCAGTGGGCACATATTATTAGAGAGGGACTACCTGTGCTCTAATAATAAACTGGCAGCTCAGTGTGTATCGTCTGGCCTTCATTTCATGCCTGAGGGACCTTATCTACCTTCAGAAAACACTGTGGTATTAATCTTTTATAGGCTTGTTCACCGTAGTTTGTTTAATGCTCTCCTGGGTGCAGCAGCTACATCATATTCAATACTGCTGCTTTTATTAAATGTGCTTCCATCAGTTCAGTCATTCAAAAAGCGTTGAAGTAAGAAAAACCCAGAGTTTATTGAAAAATAATAATAAAATGTAGAAGTCGCCATTAAAATGACTGATTTTTTATGGTATACTATTATTATAGTTTTTCAGGACAGTGTTTTTATATATTTTATATATATATATAGCGGCACGGTGGCACGGCACTTAGTGGTTTAGCACTTTCGCCTCTCAGCACTAGGGATTCCCGGTTCGAATCCCCATCTGGGTGAAGTTTCCATGTTCTCCCCGTGTCTGCGTGGGTTTCCTCCGGGTTCTCCGGTTTCCTCCCACAGTCCAAAAACATGGATCAAGTCAATTGTCTGTGTGAGTGTGTCTGTGTGAGTGAGTGTGTGCCCAGCGATGGATTGGCGCCCTGTCCTGGGTGTATCTGCCCAGTGGCCGAGACGTTCTCCCCTGGATGGGCATGGGGAACCGCGACCCTAATAGAGGATAAAGCGGGAGATAATGGATGAATGAATGAATATGTATATATATATATATATATATATATATATATATATATATATATATATATATATATATATATATATATATAAAATATTTTTTTCCCTCAATTTTTTCTATTTTTTATTGTACTGTTATTGCTACTGGCTGCTAAATTTGATTCAGGATGAATAAAGTATTCTATCTATCTATCATCATCTCATATCATCATTCTTCACTTCATCCTTATTTCTAATATCAGCCCTGATATAAAACCCTGAATCTTTTGCCCCTTCATTGTCCGTTTGGATGCAGTCCGTTGTTGGTAGCTTTATCCAACATCTCCTAAATAGAACCCCATAAAAGCTGAGATTCTGCAATCTGCTGTGCATTTCATCTTCCGTTATTGCTTTCAGATCTCCCATTATTGCGCTACTTCTGTTATGAAACATTACTGAGCAACGTGATCCAGGTTATTACAAACTCCCGAGTCGAAGCAGCAAGGGCATGTTTGATATTTATACATGCTTGCGCAGGGCAGCCGTGATAACGTCCAGAGATTGTGTGCTCAAGAACTGAATTAAACCACTATATCAAACGTGACAGCCTGCTGTGTGCTGCTTTATAGAGTCAAGGTTCTGTTTTATAGTCATTCCTGCTAATAGTACAGCAAAATAATGAGGAGTTCCTCTATCTCAGCTGATTCCATTTATATTTGGGCTCACATTACCAGCCTGGGATCTGAACCCCCAACCTTCAGATTGCTGCCCCATCACCCTAATCACAGAGCTACCACACCCATTAACTGGTTGTAAAGCTGACTCCTGAACCCTGGAGCTTCATTTACTTCATCCGTCTCCTGATTGCTCCAATATATTTAAAGGTAGTTAATGTCCTGCTGCTCTGTAATGTGATGCTGCAAACGCTCTGTGTATCGACTGCTGTTGCACTTTATTCAGTGTTATTTAATAACATGCAGTTCAGTGCTAATCCAGGACGTCATCTGCAGGTATCGATTAACTAACGGGCACTTTAAACACAAGCTTCACCTTACTGAGTGAGCTTTGTTTTGGAGCTATACTTAACTTACCGAACTTTGGTGGAATTGAACCTGAAAGCATCATCATCATCATCATCATCATCATCATACTGATGTTTACTGATTTACAGCACATACTTCTCCTATCAGGGCGGCACGGTGGCTTGGTGGTTGGCACATTCGCCTCTCAGCGCTAGGGATTCCCGGTTCGAATCCCCATCTGGGTGGAGTTTCCATGTTCTCCCTGTGTCCGCGTGGGTTTCCTCCGGGTTCTCCGGTTTCCTCCCACAGTCCAAAAACATGGATCAAGTCAATTGATTTCTCGTTATAAAGTGTGTTTGAGTGCCCAACGCCCTAACCACTGAGCTACCATGCATTATATACACATTATACATATATAGGGGCAATTTAGAGCAGCAAATTCACTTTGAATCTGTTTTTAAACTGTGGGAGAAAACCCAGAGAAAACTCACAGGGACACGGGGAGAACATGGAAACTCCCATCGCTGTGAGGAGAACATGCTGACCACTATGCCATGGCTGCCCACTAAAGTCTTTGAATCTGCACATTTCAGCACTAAAAGTTGTACAGTACTGAAATGATATGAACTTGCACCGCAGCCACAGGCGACAGTAAAACCGGCATCCGGCTACCGAGCGCTAAAAGCACTGATGCAGCGCAAAAATCCTTACTGCTCTATTAAATCTATTAAATCCGCCTGTAAAATCTTCATTGTAAAGTGACAGTGCCAATATGGATGAGAAACAAATGGGAGAGCAATAATCAAGCTGATTAATGTCCACCCTAATTACAAACCCTACATTGTATCTGACAGACATAAATGTGAGTTATTCTGAGCGTAATTGCTAGAAGCAGCTATTAACTGGCCCTTTAATGGAAACCAGTTTTCAGAATCTGAAAGAGATATGATTCTGCAGTTCAGGGTTTTCACTCCGTCACAGTTCCCCACACTTCTGCACTGTGGATGTGTCGCTCCACACTTCAGCCTGGGGTTCTGCAGTGAAGGTCCTGTTGTGCAGGACAGTATCCGGGGTACAAAGAATCCTATTATGAGCTTAGACAGCAGAACTAATAATGTGGAGTCAGTTGTGGCCTGCGTCCAAAGTGCAGCGAGAAATTAGGGAGATGATCTTTATTCACATCAAACAATGTTGGCTGCTGATGCTGGACTTTTCCACCCATTACTTCAGCAGAACAAAAAGATCTAAGGACTTATTTCATAATTACACAAGTAAGTGCACTTAGCTGCTCGTCTGGCTTTGGGCTGCGGTCCAGTCTGGAAAATCGGAGTGTTCTTTGTGCCGCATGCCTTTAGTTCATTCTCATTAACCGTTCTACCCCCCCCCCCAACATGCATCACTATAATGACCAAAACTATGCAGACACCCAAGGTGTGGAGCCCTGTAAAGAAACAGACACATTTCTTTATAAAAATGATATATTTTTTCTTTTATTGGTGGCGCTTGATGGTGCATATTTGCATGTTATAAAAAGAGAGTGCAGGAACTTAACAGAACATGGAGATGAGTCTGGAGCTGATGGAATACTTCCGATATTTACTTTGAAGCCGGCTGAGGTCAACATCCTGCTCACCTGCATCTGCATATCTTTGTTCTGAGATTTCAGATGTTCTGGGCCACCTTTTAATTTCAATGCATTTTCATTTGCAATATTTTTTTGTGTATGTGTTATGTATAATGCACTGGTTAGCATTTCCGCCTTACAGCAAGAAGGTCCAGGGTTCGATTCCCTGGGGCAAATAAAGGTCCTTTCTGTGTGGAGTCAGTTTCCATGTTATTTCCAGGTCTGCGTGGGCTTTTTCTGGGTGCGCAAGTTCAAAGGCATGGATTCAAGGTGAATCGGCTGCTCTGAATTGCCCCTATATAGTGTGTGAGTTAGTGAATGTGTGCCCAGCCATGGATTGGCGCCCTATCCTGGACGTATCTGCCCCCAAAATGTTCTTCCTTGGATCAACCCTCTGCAAGCCTAGTCCCTAGTATATGATTAAGTGGAAGTTAATCATTTGGGGGGGGGGGGGGGGGGGGGGGGGGGGGGGGGGGGGGGGGGGGGGGGGGGGGGGGGGGGGGGGGGGGGGGGGGGGGGGGGGGGGGGGGGGGGGGGGGGGTTCCGCTTATCCTCTATTAGGGTCGCGGTGGGGTTCCCCATGCCCATCCAGGGGAGAACATCTCGGGCGCTGGGCAGATAGACCCAGGACAGGGCGCCAATCCATCGCTGGGCACACACTCACTCACACAGTCACACTATAAACGGGGCAATTTTGAGAATTCAATTAACTTGATCCATGTTTTTGGACTGTGGGAGGAAACCGGAGAACCCGGAGGAAACCCACGCAGACACGGGGAGGACATGGAAACTCCACCCAGATGGGGATTCAAACCGGGAATCCCTAGCGCTGAGAGGCGAACGTGCTAAACCACTAAGCCACCGTGCCGCCGAAGTTAATCGGATGAAATGAAATTTAAAAGCATTTTAGATGACTGAAATCTGAGCACAACAGAAAGCAGGACCGAGCCCCAGTATGGGATATGAGACGCCCCGCGAGTCAGCCAAGTTTTAGGTTCTAACTTCAAACCTGCAAAATAAGGATACTTGATCATAAGTGCTCCTTTCACCAGCGGGCTCTCTCCGATTTCTCCATTAATATGTTCATTGCTCGGGTTCAGAGTTGTGTGGTTTTTAGGATGAAGGTGATGTGCAGCGAGCGATGGCTTCAAATACTGGCTCTTGCTTCAGTCCCTGCAGAACATGGCACGGAATCAACATAAATAACCCATTCTGTATTGTGTACATTTACACATCACATCCATTCCGAACCCCTCTGTACAATATATAGCCACTCATGTCCCTTTGTCCCATCAGAGAGTTTTGTCTGCTTTGGCTCATTTATTTGGAGAGAGATTTAAGGTTTGAATCAGAAAACAGCCAAATGGAATTCATGACCATCCAGGGAGCACTATTAAAACATTTAGAACATTAAATGGTTAAAAATCACGTGTTTTCTGGATCTCCATGTCAGGAGCCCGATAGACAGTGAGGTAAAGCATAATATGGTTTCAGTATTTGTAGGAATTGGCATTGCTACATTAACGTACTTCAGTCCTAACAGAACGATATAACCCCAGTTCTGCAAACTCACAGAGCGCCACCTCCTGGTTCCATTTGGATATCTTAGCAAAGTGTGATTCCAGTTTTAATAACTAAATGCCCCAGATTGTAACATACAGATAAAGGCAGGGCAGTGGGTGGGGTTCTAGACTGGGGAAGGGTAGGGGGTACTTGACCAAAATATTATCTAGATGGGAGTGTCTGCTACATGCTGTGAATGAAAACGAGTGGATACAATACCAGCTAAAAGTTTGGACACGCCCCCTTCTTGCTTCATTATCTATTTCCTACACTTATCATAGAGATGGAATTTGTATTTTTACAATTCCAGACCGTAGTCCATCTGTGTTCTTGGTTGTTGTTAGGTTCTCTGTTCTCTGTTGGTCAGGAGCATCACAGAACAGGTATCATTTGGGTGGTGGATTGTTTATTGTCAGTTCAGCAAACAGATGGACTACAGTCTGGAAATAAAGAACTACAAAGTCCATCTGTATGGTAACTGGAAGTGATACAATGCGGAGCAAAATGGAGGAGATGTCGGATGTATGATACTTGTCATCACTTCAGAAGAAAGGCACTCAACCAGAGAGTTGACGGTTATGGAACTGGGTGGTAACCATATCATGCTGTACAACACTGCCTTTAGGCTGAATGCTACAATGCTTGAAAGAATTTTAGCCCTATGGCAACGAATGGCGTTCAGATTTCTCACTCTCCCATTCAGTAATTATATACTGGATTCTGTACAGTATGCACTAAACTTCATGGCTATGGTTCACGCCATTTCAGGCTTTTTACTCAAATTACAAGAAAATAAAGAATTCTTCTGATGTTCCTTCTGAACCGTTTGAACAATGACGAAGCGAAGCTGAAATAATTGCATCCAATAAACCTTAGGCAGCGTTGTTGTTCTCAGTGCTATTTGAACCTCTCAGAGGAGTTTCTTCTTCAAAAGGACCCAAAAAATAAAAAGGAACATAGATATAGAGCATCATTTCTCAAAGTCATGCCTAACATGACAGGCAAACATCTCTAGACGGTCTCCCGTTGATCGGTCTTTGATGTCCCTTTAGCCTGAAGTAGGGCCAGCGCCTCAAATCAGTCAATCCCTCAGCCTTGCAAAGTTTCAGCCAGAAGGAGCTAGAAAGCTCCCACTAATATGAGAATGGTTCAGGAGGATGAGCTTCTGAGGTCTGAGAACCGTCATGACCAACAGACAGATGGGCGTCGTGATGGCGTAGGCACCCCTCCAGTGCTACCAGCGATTTATAATATGGTTTAAGTAGTCTTCGGTGGACAAGCGAGAAAATTCAATGTCAGCTGCCTCGTTGCGGGACAAGACGGCTTCGAGGACTCCCGATGAGCGCCGGAGGTTTTTCAGCCTAAGCTCACGCCTTTCCAGCTGTCTTTTGTACATGTAGCGTTGCTGAAAGAGGTCGCGAGCATAGTCATAGAGCTGCATGTCCAGATCGTTCAGCTCCTCGATGCGCTGGATGGTGTCGTTGTCCAGGTCGACGCCGGCGGCTCGCGTGCTGTTGTACTGCACAAACGGCCGAATGAACTTGAGGTGGAAGGTGCGCTCGAACAGATACTGTGTCTTGCGCTGGAACTCGGTCAGGCCGAAAAAGGCCATGTCGCGTAGGTTCTTCTTGGCCGACTCCAGCAGGATCTGGGCACGCTTCTTCTCGGGGATGAAGGACATGTTGTAGCAGCCAACAAGGCTCAGGTCAGCCAGCATGCGCACTTGCCGGTTGTTGGCCAGGTTGTACGGACACTCCATGAACTGCTGCAAGGTGCAGCCTGACCAGTCCGTGCCTTCGTAGCAGGACGGAAGTTCCTCCGGGGTCGGTGTCCGCCCGTCGCACATGTGCAGCGATGTTTTCCAGGTGGCGCCCCGCTGGACGTGTCTCCACTCACTGAGGTATCGCGACACGGGGTCCCTCAGAAGAGTGATGTAGTAGAATTTCCTGCAAAGAAGATCACAAAAAAGGTTTGTCAGCCAAAATTATGTAAACAATCCCATGTTTTTTTGGTTTGGTCTTGACCTCATATTTTTAGTGAATCAATTAATATTTTTATGCTTTAAATATTATGAGGACAGTTCGATGGATGGTTCATGTCTAATCTGGCAGGACTGTTCCATTGTGTATGGAGGGTGGAGGTCTGCACCATGGGCAAAATTCAGATTACTCGATGGAATTCCCGTCCATCATCAGCTCCAGGCTTATTTTCAAAAATACAAATGAAAATATCTTCTTATTTTCCGCTCAATCATCTGCTAGGGTCACGGTTTGGGATTTCTCATACCCATCCAGAGGAGAACATTTCAGGTGCTGGGCAGATACACCAAGGACAGGGTGCCAATCCATTGAGGGGCACAGACTCACTCACCCACAGCAATTTGTCTAGGGGCAATGAATTTCACTGTCTATAATTATCCTTTCATTCATTATCTTTCGCTTTATCCTATATTAGGGTCGCAGTGGTGTTCCCCATGCCCATCCAGGGGAGAACGTTTCAGGCTCTAGGTAGATACACCCAGGATAGGGCGCCAATCTATTGCTGGGCACACACAGACACACTCTATATGGGGCAATTTGGAAAATTCAATTGACTTGATTCATGTTTTTGCACTGTGGGGGGAAACCGGAGAACCCGGAGGAAACCCACGCGGACACGGGGAGAACATGGAAACTCCACCCAGTTAGGGATTCGAACCGGGAATCCCTAGTGCTGAGAGGAGAACATGCTAACCACTAAGGCACCGTGCCGCCCTCTGTCTATATTTAAAAAACTGTTAAACCATTTAATAAATTAGCAACTGTAGAAATTTAGACCTTATTGTACCATCAATATGATTTTCTTCCATTCATAAGCGCCTATGAGTTTTTATTATTATTTTTTTTAATGTGAGTGTGATCGAGTAGATAAATTGTAACAGACGTACATTGAAAGCGACTCTAATGTAATTCCTCTCACCATTTACAGTCTATTATTGACTGCACAAGTGGAAAAAGCATGCTAGTAAACGCAACACAACCTCTATATTCCTCACAATCTGCTTCAGCTTCTCTGCTTTCACATTATTAAATTAGCGAGCGGAACAGCTCCAGTATACTCGTCTGGTTCCGTGGAGCATGAGAAGGTTATACTGTAGAGCCACAAACATTAAAAAGCTAAATTACTGACAGCCTGGGTAAAGACGGATAACGCCTGGCAAAATGGAAAATTGTCTTCGTTGTTAATTAGCTTAATTATACGCTAAAATATCACAGCCATGAGGAAATAAGAATGAAAATGACTTCATAACTTCAGACTTGTTTTGAACACCATGTAATGTTGTTTTCCTTTCGGTTTCCCGTATCCCCGCTGTGCTTAATGATTTCATTCATAAGACTTTTAGGTTCAGGAGAGTTTAGAAAGTCTTAAGTCGTCATCCACGACTTGATTCGTCGAGCCTGAGGCGACAACAAATTCCCTTATCAATTCAAGAGTAAAATTTAATTATACATGAGCAACATCAAAAAAGTTGACCTTCATGAATCAAGCACTCATAAAAAGGTTCATGTTATTTCTTTATATAGTAATGATGGTACATGTCTCAAAACATTCCTTCATTCATTCATTATCTTCTGCTTTATCCTCTATTAGGGACACGGTGGGGGTTCCCCATACCCATCCAGGGAAGAACATCTCCGGCTCTGGGCAGATACACCCAGGACAGGGTGCCAACCTATCGCTGGGCACACACTCACTCAGACAGACACACTCTATATGGGGCAATTTGGAGAACTCAATTGACTTGATCCATGTTTTTGGACTGTGCGAGGAAACCGGAGAACCTGGAGGAAACCCACGCGGACACGGGGAGAACATGGAAACTCCACCCAGATGGGGATTCGAACCGGAAATCCCTAGAGCTGAGAGGAGAACGTGCTAAACCACTAAGCCACCATGCCGCCCCAATAAAAAATGTTCATGTTATTTCTTCATATAGTAATGAGAGTACATGTCTCCACAGCTTTATAATTTTCTTAAAAAGCCTCTAAAAAGCAACCTGAAGCAGTTTTCTATTTTTTAAAAAAAAGGTCGCTTTATCATTACATGTGTACATTTGTGTCCTGCACTGTTAACACTGTTCGGCTGCTACAGGAGGAGGAGTCCCCCGCTGATGAAGACGCTATGCCGTTGTGATGCCAAACTGATACCTGTTCACCTCTCAGCACTTTATGTAAATGAACCTGATGTGAAAACGCTGTGTTTTTTAAGGTGTGAGATTAATTTAGCACAGGCTTTTTTTTTCATAACCTTTAGGAAGTGAAGCTGATGGTATGGACCAGCCTTCACCCTCACCCACATGCAACTGTAATCAAACATTTACAAATGATGGATGTGTGCAGATGACGGGTGGTGCAGTTAATGTTCTGAGCCTGACCCGGCGGCCACAAGACGAGACTGAGCTCAGTATGTTAATGTCACGCCGTGGCTCATTGCGCTGGGCTTTGACTGATGACTCTTATCGAAACTCATAAGACGGCCAACTCAGATACGCGACAGCGCCCCGAGCGCAGCGAGATGGCTAATCAGCAATGGCTGCCGAACAGATGAGCCATAACATCCTAACAGATGATCGTGGGAAAGAACAGGTTTATATAAATTCCTTATTCTTATTTAAAGTTATTTTCTATATTCACCTCACGGGCTTGTCCTGGAACATACGCTGAACCAGTCTTTAACCCAAACCAAATATCATGCTTTTTGAAGGGTTACCTCCATACATTTCTTTTAACCTTTTAAAAAAGCCACTATAAAAAAAAATTAAGGAAATTCAACCTTCTTATCAGTATGCACACATAATATGCACTATGCCCTAAATACACAATAGTATGCATTAAGGTTTTGTTTCTTTTACAGCAGGTTCATTTGTGGAGGAAGTACTGCAGCTCACACAGAGTGCAACCTCCTAAAGAAACTCAATGTTAATGCCTATATGTCTGAATTTTAAGAGGAGGACGTTAAACAAGCTCATATATTGGTGAATAAATAGCGTGCACATATTTTTGGATACTTTTTCAAAAAACCAACGTTTCACGGAAGAACAAACCATTCAAATGCTAATGAACTGGAAAATAGTGGTTTTCAGTTAAAGGTCCATCATGTTTCACTCAATTTATATAAAGTTTTTTTCTTTTCTTTAATTTTTTTTTTTTTTACCTACAGAATGTTAGCTAGCATGGTGCAACATGGTATGTAAAAATAATCCATCCATTATCTTCTGCTTTATCTTCTATTAGGGTCACGGTGGGGTTCCCCATGCCCATCCAGGGGAAAACGTCTCGGGCGCTGGGCAGGTACACCCAGGACAGGGCGCCAATCCATCGCTGGGCACACACTCACTCACACACATACTCTATATGGGGCAATTTGGAGAACTCAATTGACTTGATCCATGTTTTTGGACTGTGAGAGGAAACGTGCTAACCACTAAGCCACCGTGCCGCCCTGTGAAAATAATCCATTTTAAAAATAAATACCAAGAATAATGTGTAAGCATAAGACTGGGGCAATTTGGTAAACATTACAACCGAATAATTAAATCATTTCAAACTGTTTAGCTGTCGGACATTACGTGCAATTGTCCGTCAATTCCTGTAATGCCCACTAGGTGGTAGTATAAATACACATGTAGCAGACAGTGTTGGCAGTTCAGTAATAGAAACATGGATCTCTCTCTCTCTCTCTCTCTCTCTCTCTCTCTCTGTGAAGATGGAGGTGGAAAAGATATAGAAAGGAGGATTACTGTTGTACAGAATGGACGCTTAATAAAAATGCAAGTTCTTCCCACACAAGTCATATGCAAAGCAAAAAAAAGTATAAAACAAACAAGAATATCAGCATGCACACAGAAAAACATATCGACCTCTTTGTTAAAACAGATGACCAAAGAGAATAAAGTAAAAACTTTGAGCTGCTTCAATACAAATACATGTGATCATGAGAATTCTTAAGAAATAAAACAATCGTGGTGCATTACAGTTCTGAGTGTGTGCTAACTGTTCCTGCAGATTTGCTTCTCGCAGGGGCATTAAAAATAGTAATGTTTTTTCTAGGTGGATAATACAGCAAATAAAATATAACCTCCTAAACTCTGCGTTCTGTAAAACCACATATGCTTGCGCATACATATACACACACAGATGATCAGTTCCACTGTAGTTTTGCCAGATGGTGGGTGTGTTAGGTTCTGAATTGCTTGGGGGCCTTTTTTTTGTAGTAACACCTATGATGATTTTTTTTTTCTCTCTAAAAGCAAAACACTTTCTTTTTGTTTGAAAAGGGATGAATTCAGCATAAACGTGACCCTGCGCTCCAGCAAATCGCTAAGACTTTTCCTCCGTCACTTTATTAGATGTGTGTGGGTGGGAGTCCATAAATATCAGTCCCAATGCTCGCTCTTAAATCTGGCTCGGAGACTCGGGGGAAATTTGCAACTCTCCCAAACGTGGTGTCTCAAATTTACGAGCACCAAAAATATCTGATGACGGGGGATTCACAGAGGACACCGATTCGCTTAGAGTTGCTGGGGGGGGGGGGTTGCAGAGGGGCCATTCCTATTAACATATGCAGTGGTGAGTTTTAGAATCTTTAATAGCCACCCAAACAAGTTTAATTAAGGTTCCTATAGTGATGTCATTACATTTATACAGCTGGTTTTCACGCTGATGTCTCTGTAAGTCTTAAACAGTGTGATGCCTGTCATGGTCACTACATAATTATTCCAGGACAACAGTGACATTTCCATGTCACTATGTCGTAGACATCCATCAGGTTATGCAAATGGGTTGAATGACAGCCACCCAGGTTTTGCAGTAAACCTATTTCTTCGATGGTTTTAACACCACAGTCATTTCAGAACCTGTCAGTGTCACTATGCAAATATTATCCAGCTAGGTGTCTCGTCCCAGCTAGGTGGGAATGAAGTAACATCACGTTAATATTAGTTGTAAGAATGATACAGTTAGGATATATACAGTCATTATGTCATTATGTAATTATTATGCAATCGACTTTGAATATTGATGGCATTCTCTACGTTCTGCACATCATTGACAGTGGGACAGTCCAGAGCTTTATATCATTTTTGTCTGGGCCTTATTTTTAGCAAGCCATCAACATCCAACCATGCAGCTTGATTTGAAGCGTGTCAGTGTGTCTGCTATCATACAGATGGAAAAATTAGGTGCAAGAGTGCTCTGACTTTGGCGGATTGCTATTTGAGCGGTGCAGCTACCTGGACTCAATGCCCTGCTCCAAGAGGTTCTCCATTTGAGTGTGAATAGAGAACCCACAGTACAGTGTAGACTATGGCTCTGCATTCTCTGTATAAATGCAGTCAGATTTAATAGCGTTCAGTTGTTTCAGCGTTCAGTGCCGTTGGACACGCGGCGGCTGTGCTGATGATTCAGCACTGAGATAGCGACCGACGTCTGGAGAGGTTGTTTTCAGCCAGCGGTGCACCTGTTTTCTATGGTGCCAGAATGTGTCCTGTGATTGTTGTCCATTAATTATCTTCATCTTAATCCTCTACTAGGATTGCAGGAGGGTTCCCAGCCAGGACAGGGTGCCAATATCTGAGCCACTGAGCACACACTTACTCACACAGACCCAAACATTACATAGGGGCAATTTAGAGCAACCATCTAACTTTGAATCCATGTTTTTGGACTGTGGATGGGAACTGGAGAACCCCACACAGATACAGGAAGAACATGGAAACTCCACACAGATTGGGATTCTGAGAGGCGAACTGAGAGGCGAACATGCTAACCACTGTGCCGCCCTGTGTTGTAAGTCCACTGGTACAAAATAGCTTATAGAACTTTGTTTTTGTTTTTTTGAACTTATAGAACAACTTCACTGTTGTGAAACTTTCCAGAAGACAAATATTTATCGTCTCGCAAGCATTTTTCTGGGAAAATAGAAAGAGATTTCCTCATTTTAAGTATCTTTAAGCTGCCTGTCTTCATTTAATTATCCAGGAAACAAACTTGACATGGGGAGGTCCAAATGTATGGGCTCTGGTCTAAATATGATTGGGGAGGTCTAAATGGAATGACTTCACCTTTTACTGGGATAAGTGGCAGAATGCATAAGTGAATGTGTAATTACATTAAGCGAGGCAGGATGAAGAAGTATTTGGCTTGGCAGTTGAAAATGGAGGGGTGCATTAGCTTGTGGATGAATGCGTCCTGCTCAAGTTAATGGCTGGCGTCAGTCAAACGGAAGAGTCCTGCAGGGCAAGTGGTGTCGAAGTCTCCATCTCAGAGCTTTCCTCACTTTCTCACACACAACTCACACAGTTACTCCTTCCTCTGGAGATCTAGAGAGAAATGCCATCAACACCCCTTTAATCTCTGTGTATAAGTTATTACTGATGATCATTAAGTTTAACTATTGACATATTAAAAAGTAATATTAGTTACTATAATATTATATAATAATATATTATATTATATTATATAATTATATAATCTAATATAATATTATAATATTAGTTACTAATACTTAAATCCTATACTTGGGTTATGGGGGTGCCCATGTTCTTTAGTAATTTTAAGCAGACAATGTACCTTGAATCCATGTTTTTAGACTGTGGGAGGAAACCGGAGAACCCGGAGGAAACCCACGCAGACACAGGAAGAACATGCAAACTTCACCAGATTGGAAAGACACCATAACTTAAAAAGCAGCTTGTAATGGAGGCCTTGAGAAGGTCAGCAAAAATCCTTTATTAGGCTAAAAGCTCATTCTGTAATCAAAGTCCTTCGCAAATCAAAAGCAGTAATACAAGGCATTCAAGGGCGAGGCCGTTGAAAAACACAAGAGTCAAATGCCAAAGAATTAAAAACACAAAACAAGAAAAATGTTGCAATTAAGAGGAGAATAATCTAAATGCTGCCCAGCGATGGATTGGCGCCCTGTCCTGGGTCTATCTGCCCAGCGCCCGACACGTTCTCCCCTGGATGGGCATGGGGAACCCCACCGCGACCCTAATAGAGGATAAGCGGAAGATAATGAATGAATGAATGAATAATCTAAATGCATGGCTTAGATTCAAACTACATGAATGAACCGGAGTGGGTTCATAATCAAAAAGAACAAAGCGGTTCTGGAAACAAAGGAACGTGATCAGGACGAACACAAAATAACTGATATGCTATAAAAACAACGGAGCGAAATCATGAAAGAGAGCACAGCTGATTACAACCATTAATAGAACCCTGAAGATGGTGTCAGCGTGTAGGGGGGTTCCCCATGCCCAGGGGAGAACGTTTCAGGCCATGGCAGATACACCCAGGACAGGGTGACAATTCATCGGTCGGATAATCACACACACACACACACACACACACACACAGTATGGGGCAATTTACAGCAGCCAATTCACTTTGAATCTATATTTTTGGACCGTGGGAAACTGGAGAACCGAGAAGAAACCCAGGTGGACACAGGGAGATGAAAAGCTTAAAAAAAGTATAAATAAAAAGCTGGCAGAGATAAAATGCACACCCTGAATCTTATCCAGTAGTTAAGCTGAGGTAAAAATTAATAAATATATAAAAATAATTTACAAAACATGATTTAAATTTGGGCGGCATGGTGGCTTAGTCATTAAGCCGTTCACTGCTCAGTGCTGAGGATCCAGGTTTCTGTTTAAGTTTTCATGGTTACCTCGTGTCCAAGTTCTCTGGTTTCTTCCCACAGTCCAAAAACATGGGTTCAAGGTGAAATGGCTGCTCTAAATTGCCCCTATCTAAATTGTATGGATGATACGTATAGGGTGTGTGTGAAAGTGAGTGTGTCCAGCGATGGATCGGTGTCCTGTCTTGGGTGTATTTTCCCAGCGACGAATAAATTTCCACCACCACCCCCCACCATGACAAATGGAAGATAATAAATGAATGAATAATGAAATGAGATTATATTAAATTTAAATGAATTCCTTTACAGGCTTCAGAGTTCAACCGTAACAAGAACCTTTATGTTGCATGGGAGTCAATACCGTCGTCTACGTTTGTGATCCTGGGGTTTGAAACTGTGTTTGATGAGAAAAGACGTAAAGGGAGGACAGGACAGAAAACCGTGAATGAAACCTGTGGCACTGGTATCGCACATTTTCTCCAGAGACAGGCGTTGGTTAATCAATTTGGATCCGATGGGAATTTCATCTACATAACAAAAGCTAATTACTGCAGCTTAATCAATCACTACATGCTAATTAGTTCTGGGCATGGATCTGGAAAGACCCGCCAGAAAGACACACACACACACACTTTTACCTCAGCTCTACAGCAGAGATATTTTCACACCTGCTAATGTTTACATATCCAAACTTGCCGGAGACGCTCCATCCTGTAGCTCATCGCTAAAAGGGCCATAGTGGGAAACAGTCTTCTGAAGCTGTAATCATAATAAAATGCTGATTTCGAGGAAAGTTGCTGCTCTTTTTGCTAACACTGGTACCATTTACAGTCTTGAGCAGTTTATTAGCACAAGTCAACATAATTAAAGCTTAAGGTTCATACTCAAGGGTCTAACTGAGGGGGTTGTGGCTTTACAAAGCAAAAACAAGCTGCATTCTATTAAAACAATTGTTTTTTCTATGTTAATATAAAGTCATGTCACATTTCCATTTGATCTTTAATTATCAAAGGCTAATAAAAGCATGTCACCTTGAAAAAGTGTGTTTTTTGTTTGACGTGCAGGATCATCTTTCATGAGTAAACTCTGTATTAATTATTAATCGTCTGATCTGCGCACACTGATGATCTGATGGCACATGAGATTGACTGCGCACACAACGCAGCTGGCCATGAATAGCGTCCGTGTTTGGTATTTCAGCTGCTGTTACACCCCTTTCCTGTGATTTATTCACAATAATACACAATCTCAAGAACCTTATTGTTTTTTTTAAGTGGTTACACACTATAAAAAACAAGGTTTGTTAAAAACTAAATGTTTAATAGACTGGTCTCCCACAACATAATCTAATTAGGCTTTAAGAGTGAACACAGATTGCTGAGTAACATGATACCGGTTTATTTAACAATCCAAAAAAAAATGCCATCTAGTGGGCGAATTACAGAACACATTTTAAAAACAACGGCGGTAACAATCCTAATCAAGAATCGGCTCTGTTATTAATCTATATTTCCATTTATGGAACATGATATTAAATAATGTGTTGTTTATCACGCATTGATACGAATGTGAAGTGCTCAGAGTTGTGTGTTATTGTCAATGATGTCATGGCTGGACAAACGAACCGGAATAACCCATTTTATAAATATATTTGTGTGTGTTTGTGTGTGTGTATGTGTATACTTGCTCAGCTAATGTTTTTTTTTTTTTAATTTGTCAGTCAGGGACCACCCTCTGGCTCCTCTTCTCGTCCTCATTAGGAAACTATAAGCTGTCAGAATCTCTGGAACAAGCATCTAACTATAGTATCATCATGACCCTGTTATAGATAACAAAATGACAGTGTCATTACACTAAAAACTTCCCCAACTGCGCAATAACAAGCTTCCTTCACTTCACAAACAACTCTATCGTCAAAACTCAACAAGGTGCTTTTGACAGCCTCTGGATGAGGAATAGGTCTGCGAGAGCAAGATGGAGGCTGCGGGTCGTTTGGGTCCTCGAGCAGGTGTCTTATTAAAAGCAAAAGCTAAAATGCCTGTTGCTAAGATGCCTGCTGCTTCTCCGAAGTAATTGGCCGGGCCAACGGAGGGCATGCTGGCGTCTCATCGGAGCAAGTAAATATCCAACTTTAGTATTGCCATGCAGTTTCGCCTGTGGCTCGCCAGACAGGAATCCGAAGCATGTAATGACAGGACATAATGAAGCGAAAAAGGAGCTGGTTATTTAAGTGTGAACGCGCACACACACACACACACACACACACACACACACACGGGCACATCCCAAGAAACAAACAAGTTTAGGGTTGATTGAACAGACAATGCAGATTTTTTCAGTAAACAGATCAAACTAAGTCAGAAGGTCGTGCATGTTGTAGTGAACACCTGTGCATGCTATCGAGTGTGATTCACTTTGTTTACAGCCTATTTAAAATGTCAGCCTTGCCAAGAAAGAAAATAAAATCTGCCTAGAGATGCAAAACATACCACAACATTACTAACACGTCCAAACGAGATATTCACACTAATGCTTAAAGAATTTCCATTGTAATGAATTACTTACCCACACAACCACCCAACCACCCACTCACTCACCCACCCACTCATCTACCTAGAAGGCTACTTATGGTCCACTTGAACCATCTCTACTATGCCCAACAAATAGGTGTCGGCCGTAGCTGTCAAGTAGCATAGGACACACGTTTTAGTGTTAAAATAGCCTTTTAATTCATTCATTCATTATCTCCCGCTTATCCTCTATTAGGGTCACAGTGGGGCTCCCCATGCCCATCTCGGGCGCTGGGTAGATACACCCAGGACAGGGCGCCAATCCATCGCTGGGCACACACTCACTCACACAGACACACTCTAAACGGGGCAATTTTGAGAATTCAATTAACTTGATCCATGTTTTTGGACTGTGGGAGGAAACCGGAGAATCCGAAGGAAACCCATGCAGACACGGGGAGAACATGGAAACTCCACCCAGATGGGGATTCGAACCGGGAATCCCTAGTGCTGAGAGGCGAACGTGCTAACCACTAAGCCACCGTGCCGCTTTTTAATTCGTTTAATTAATTAATTAATTAATTAGGCTACATTGTAGGCTACATACAGTGATTTACGAACAGGTTTACAAGCAACTAGTGACAGATTGTTTGGCACATTACATTCACGCCTCCCAAACCAGGTGTAAATCAGATGCAACATGTGATGAGATCTGAGGACCATGAACGTTTATCCCTCAGATTAGATCCTGCAGATGAAAATAATAATAATAATAATAATAATAATAATAATAATAATAATAATAATAATACATTTTATTTATATTGAGTTTTTTAGAAACCTTAACAACTGTTAATATCACGTTAATTAAAATCATAAAACAGATAAAACCATAATGACATTTCATAGATCAAGAAAAAATTACGTGGCAACAGAACAATAAAAGTACTGATTAAAAGTTAAAAGCTATTCTAAACAGATAGGGTTCTTTAAAGATCGAGGTTTGTAAGTTTTGCATTTACTATTAGGTCACATGATCAGTGCTGGACTCATTATTTGCAAAAAGGACTAACTACAACATAGTCCGGCCTAATGCGGTCCAGGAACACGTTTAAACGTTCCTATGCATTATTAACCATTTTAATTCAATATTATTATTGAATTAATTTATATTATTTATTAATCAATATTATTTATTATTAAATAAATTTGAATTACAATAAAATGCAGTTCATTCCTTCCTTCTGGTAAACTATCTCGACAAGAGTGGATGTTGAAATATATCCTAGTGATCATGAGATTAAAAATTGTGCGGTTGAAATAGCAATCCGCCAAAGTCAGAGCGCACCTGGCTCTTAAAGGTACATGCTGATTGGTTTCTGAACCGTGGAAGGTACGCTAACAAAGATGCACCAACTCGCCCTAAAGCAAGCTATGCAGTGCGCAGTTGGTGTCTTGCTGAAGCGTTTAAAAAGCTGCGATCATCCTGCGATACCCGTTAACCAGTGAAGGTCACTGCTTCTTCTGTAAACTAGGGGAAATATAACCACATCAACTAAAGTAACATAAACACATACCAGGATAGAGCATCATTATTTTACATATTTATTTACATCCATCTCTATATTTAGCTTTAGACGAAGCATTTACATTTCTGGCAATATTTTAAAGAAATGCATTTTATGGCGCAATACACAGTCTCTCACCACAAGTCCAAATCCACCAAGTAAGTCAATCTCTCCTTATCTCTCTGGTGTACGCACAAATACACATATGATTTCCACAGTTAGATCACTTAGCTTTGAAGTGCCAACAGGAGCAGCCAACAAACCAGCAGCAGGCAGCAAATTCACAGAGGGTGCGAGTCAGACGGAAAGAGAGAGGGAGCTTCAATGAGCTTTTGTAATACCAACAGAAAGGGCGGGCTGGCAGCCGGAATGATTTATCAAAGTTATTGCCTCCCTTAATGAGAAAACATGTCACACTGCCGGCTTTATAGAAATGACGAGCAAAAACAAAACAGAGCTGGGGAGGAAAAAAAAAAACGAGCTTTGTCTCGAAGGCTAAAGGAAAACAAGCTGCAGGCTGAAACTTCGCCGGTGTAATAAAATGCCTCGAGGCGAAAACAAACAAGAGCTCAGTTCACTCAATTCAGCGCCTATTTTCATAATGCATCTGACATTTTGTGCAACAATATTAAAAGTGCTTAAAACATATTCAGTTAGTAGTTGTACATTATTTGGCTCAAGCTGCGAGCTGTTTTCGAAAAAGCCACTGTTTTTTGAAATGGATGGACCGTCTAAATACTAAACTATTCCGACCGTCCAGAGTTTTGCTTCTCTGGACGTCAAACTTATAGATTGACAGATCAGAAATCTGAGCAGATGAACAGAAATGAGGTCAGAAAATCACACAGCATGCAGTCGGTGAACATGCTGTTGGCTGGCCTCACATGCTTTAAAGAATGCAAGTTAGTGTAGCGCAATAGAAAGGGTTTACCTTTTAGAGATCGCTGATTCATGTTCTGATGATTCCACAACCTTCTGCATTCGCAGTGAAGAAAAGCCCATTGTTTGTGCATTTGGTGAACGTGCGTGGTAGCTCATTGGTTAGGGTGTTGGGCTATCAATCTGAAGGTTGGGGGTTCAAATCCCAGGTCCACTGAAGTTACCAGTGTGGGTCCTTGATCAAGACCCTTAGCCTTCATTGCTCCAGGGATGTTGTGATTAACCCTGTGTTCACCTTGTAAGTCGCTTTGGATAATAGCGTCGGCTAAATTACTAAATGTAATGTAAATGTAATGTAACGTAGGGTGGGGCACTTTCATCTTAGATCGACACTAACCAATTCATTCATTCATCCATTATCTTCCGCTTTATCCTATATATTAGGGTCGCGGGGGGTTCCCCATGCCCATCCAGGGCGCCAATCTATCGCTGGGCGCACACTTACACACACACACTCACATACACACTTTATATGGGGCAACGTATATGGACTGTGGGAGGAAACCGGTGAACCCAGAGGAAACCCATGTGGACACGGGGAGAACATGGAAACTCCACCCAGATGTGGATTCGAACCGGGAATCCCTAGTGCTGAGAGGGGAACGTGCTAAACCACTAAACCACCGTGCCGCCCTATACGCTCACATACCCTTTAAAAATGTTTTTAAATATTTTTTTCAGATAAATTGTTGAGGACGGCACGGTGGCATAGTGCCGCCTCTCAGTGCTGGGAATCCGGATTCAAATCCTGATCTGGGTGGAGTTTCCATGTTCTCTCAGTGACCTCATGGGTTTCCTCCAGGTTCTCTGGTTTCCTTCCCCTAATCCAAAAACATGGAGACACGAGATACAGACTTCTAGTAGACTTTTTTTTTCCAGAAATCTCAATGTTATGCATTTTAAACATTGGCGTGCCACTTAAAGCACTGACAGGTGATTTAAAGTCCAGGATTTAAAGTAAAAGTAAAACCTGACTTTAATAAACAAGGTACATCATCAGAGTCTCTTTAATGGGCATAAAGCACGCTGGTCTTACTCTGAATAAACAATAGTATAAGCTAATGGGTGCAATTAATGCTCTTGTTGGATTAAACGGCGGACTCGCAGACAGTCTGACGAGCCAAAACTAATCTCTGTGAGCCCATTGTGGCTCGGCAGTGTTCAGCCGGGCAGACGCTATACATCGCTCTAAAACTGGTATTAGTCCCCGCTGTCTCAGCCCCGCTTTAAATGACAGCAAATCATCGGTCCGAGGGATTTATCCCAATTACGTTTCGACAAAAAATCATCAACGCCGCAGCGCTGCTCATCAGACAAGCTCCCTAGCGGGAGATAAACGGCGGGGTCCTGCATTCGAGTGCAGTGCCATGGAAAATGGCATCTTTCTGCTTCATCAGATCCGTACACGATACAGTGAACAAAAGCCGGGTGGCGAAACACCGAAGCATCCTCGCCCTTCCAATTTCTCTCCTCATCACTCACCCCTCCCCTCCTCTTCAGTTCATACGTGAGTGTGTAATGCGCTGCAGCAGACACAGACCTCCACTCAGCGGGATTATTGATTGCCAGACAGGCTCGGGCCCGACCGCCATGCGTTTGGCCTCGGCATGCAGAGACGGCCCGACGATAAACAACTCGGAAAAAAAAAGAATGAATCGTATTAAATAGCAGCACTCCAGCTGTGAAAACTCCATGACATTACAGGCATTAAAAACTCGAGAGGAGTGAGAGCGGAGGTGAGAGGCTTACGTGACACAACCTACAGATTCGGATACACCGCCTGTACACCTCCGTTTTCTCCCCTTATTGTCTATTGTATCAGTTCCACTTACCGACTTTTAAATCAACTAGCTGATGACACTGTGGTAGTTTGATTTGTTCCACTTATACCAACCACAAGGTTCCACTGTTCAGGCATTCTGACAGATGGCTTAAGGCTTTGCGCCAGTTTCAGCTGCTAATATTCACCCATATCACATTCTGTACCTGCGAGCATTCAGTCAGACGAAAGGCAGAAAGCCAGGGCAATCAGAACCGACACTTCACCTACAGAAACGTGTCTAGCTGATGGACAAACAACCTCATGATCAAATGATGCTTAATAGAAACACAAGGGAGGTTAGAGTGGTCCTTTGATTTCTACTGTGATGGTAGTTTTTGGCCATGTACATCAGCCCTCATTTGTTTACCCCTTGTTACATAGGTGCTGAAACCCAGGACAAATCAAGAAGCATGTGGCCAAGGACATCACCTGCGAGCTTGGTGGGCATGTTCTCCAGTGGGTGTGCATCCCCCAGCCCATTATTTCAGCTTTTCAGTGGACAGAGCAAGTGGAGGTTCCAAACACCATGCATTAAGTAGAAAAGGCCAGGGGGTGTAGCCCATTGGAAGAACAGAAAGGTGCCCAAGTTGCCCAATGCTAGAGAGGTGATGTCAGGAGCCTGCGGGCAGAAGGAATCAGAGCCTCGAGCATGGTGGCAGCAAATCTTTAATCGCTCTACCTCGCTCTGTGGCAGATTGTGCACACGAACATCGGTTTACCCCTCGTTTACATATATATTCAAAAAGCAGTGCATTAGGAGGAGTGCATTAGGAGTGCATCCATGTCTGTAAACAAGTTAGCTCCACCCCGAGTCAGCATCCAAAGAAACTGCAAATGGACTCCAATGGACAGCCAATCGATGGATGGATGAGGAGACCACAATGCTATGAGGTGGTGGAGGAACAACAGACTGAACAAAAGGGAGCAACCCTATAGAGTCTGAACAGGATCAAGGGTGGGATTGTTTCCTCTGACAGACACATCACCTTCTGTTACTGGAGGAGGCGGCAGCTGTGACCTACATACCGCGCTTAATCCCAGCAGCACAATGCAAGTCCACTTTACCGAAAAGATCGGCTTTTACACGGAGGGGGGAAAAAAAGCCAAACCCCAGAGATGCCCCTCCTCCAGGTGCAGTTACCCGAGGTTGAAAACAACCAATATTTGTCTTTCCCGGAGAGCTTTGCCCTACACCCCCCGACACACACACACTCCACCTCCCCCCAACCCCCAAGGTATGATGTGGCAGCCAAAGACGTTGAAAGCCTAAGCACATTTAATGACGGGGTTTTAATCGTGTGCTGTTGGAAAGACTCCGTCAAGAAATCCTAATTTGGCGATGAACAATAATTCTATTCTCTGAGCCACAATGACTCAGCAAACAAACACACGGTTTCCAAAAGGACCAGAATGACTGTGCGTCCAATGAAAGATGACATGTCATTCTGAAGAACCGTTTCATAAAGACAGGGCCCAATCTTTCTAAAAGACTGTGTTTTAAAAGCCTGGGCGTCAATGAGAGTTCGATTCGACGGTCTGGAGGGAATTGTCTCAGAGGAAGCGGGGTTCATTACCCGCGAGGTGCACGGCCCCGACGGGACTGTGATTCGGTGACCTGGATGATTTTACTCCAGAGGGCTATGATTTGACAAACTCAAGGTCTGGACATTTTGAGGGACTGTAATCATTGCCTGAGGTATTATTAGTGCACGCTGTATTTCTGAATGTATAGTAACGCTATAAAGTGAAGTGACACCCCCCCAATGACCCTAGTAGAAGATTAAGAGGATGATGAGTGGAGATAAGATGTCTACAGACAAGAGTATTGGGAAGGCCGCCTATACGTCAAGTTGAGGAAAAACTCGATGGAGCATGGGGGAGGGGGGGTCCAAATTTTAAACCGGTGCTGTACATACACACTTTGTTCCCTATGGAAGATTTGATAACATGTTTTTGTTTGGAACAAGGCCTTTCACAGGGGTCTTCAAACTTTTGCAAAGAACTGTCCACTACAGGAGGAAGAGGGTCTATAAAAAGTACCACAGAAAGTTGTGGTCTCAGGTGGAGGTTCGTTTGAAAAGAAGTTTCGACATGACAGAAACCAGAAACTTGTCAAGAAACGTTGAAGTTCTTGTTCAGTGGAACTCCAGAAGCACATCCTTCCACCCCTGCGCTTCACGGCTAGGGCTTTAAATTTTTCATTACTTGCTTACCAGCAGGACAGCCACTCTTCTCTCTCTGAAGGATTAGAGCAAAGCATTCGAGATGAGTGGCGCCTCCAAAGGCGAAGGTCCCCCGTCCTTTTTTCATGCCTTCATTTCCTGACGGCTTATCTTTTAAACATCTCCCCCGACACCTCCATACAGGACGGCGTGTCGTGCTCCCGAGCTCCGCGGAGACCCATGGCATAAATGATGTATGAAAACACACACACACACACACACACACACACACAAGCTGATGAGTAACAGATATAATTAACAGGGGTCCCCCTCGGCGGCAGGTGGCCTTGCGTTCCTCCTTGCGAGCGATTAGATAATTGGTCTCGAGGAGCTTGTTACACCAACTCTTTGTTACTGGGCTGCCAGCAGCTTTTTGGCCTCACCTTTTTGGCGTCAACTTTGTTTCATGGGACATTAAAATTTAAGAATATGAATGTTGATAAACTAGGTGGTACGCTGGCTTAGTGTTACGCATCTCAGCGTTGAGAATCCAGGTTTGAATCCCGATCTGGGTGGAGTTCCATGTTCTTCTCGTGTCTGCATGGGTTTCCTTCAGGTGTTGCTTAAAATTGCCCCTATATAGTGTGTGAATTGGAGTGAGTGAGTGTGTACCCAGCGTTGGATTGGATCTACCCAGTGCCTGAACCATTCTCCCCTGGATGGGCATGAGGGACCCCCTCCTCCCATCATCATTCAGCCACATTCAGCTCTCTGTCCTGCCTGTGCTCCATCTCTACACCGTTCTGTATTCTTATTCTCCTGCAGCATCACTCTCTCCTGCAGCGCTAAAGTTCTACAAACTACATTTCTTAATCAGTGCAGCAGTGCAGTATTTTTAAAAAGCTCTACGTCTTTACAGTCTGTGTGCCAATTTCCAGCTTTCCAATCAGACTGAAAGCCCTATGACAAGACTATTAATCAATCCATCATCGACAGAATTCCGCAGCCGAGCTGCTTATGTCTGAGGATGAAGAACTAGCTGCAGACCAAATCAAATTCTTCGGAGGCCTTTTGAGACGCTAAACCAAATAACACATATACAATTATAGCAAGTCTTGATATTGTGTCTTATAAATTGGTGATATGAGAAGCAGTACTGTAAAAAAAAAAAATCCATTGGATTATTTTTTCACAAGCACATTCTCGACCTGCTAAACAAGCCATGCCAGTACAGGAAAGTAGCCCATCTGCCTTAAGGTTTGAGGTCTTGTGCATACTGGGATGCCTTTCGACTGTCCACAGGTGCTTTGTGGTGTTTGTATAGAGTATATAAACCTCCTTAGGATCCTAAAGAGTATGTTTAACATGGTAATAATTGAAGCAATGGTGTGAATTTGTATACACACACACACACACACACACACACACACAGAGCCATCAATCCATTAATTTCTGCCTAATACTGTACTAGAGTTGCAGGGGGTTCCGCATCCCCATCCAGGAGAGGACATATGGGTGCTGGACAGATACAACCAGCACACCAATCATTCACACACACACACACACACACACACACACACACACACACACACACTGTGGTATCTAATTAATTACCAAACACCATCTAGTGACCGCTGCATCACTGCTGTCTCACCTTAATCTGAATGTAGAAATGTGCGGGTAATTTAACGCACAGTGAACTGCAGACCACACCAACACACACAAACACACACAAACACACACAAACACACACAAACATGCACACACTCAAAGCCTCGCTAGTCTTTTTTAAGCTGCTTATTCATTTGGCGGAGGAGATAAGCTAATCCAAAACCCATATTTACACGTGTGGGAGAGCGAATTCAAAGTAAAGTAAATCATTTGCAATCTGCATCAGTGGAGACATGTCTGGTATTTAAAGCTGGAGCTTTTCTCTGATGTTTTACACCGAAGCCAAAAGACTAACGTAACGTATATGTAAGAGATGCTAATACTGTAGCCGCCACTCTATATTCAAACCTCCGATTTACTTCCTCCACACTGGTTCCAAACACACAGACTCGAGAACATCAAGCCTTTACACTAACATACGCTGCCGGTCAAAACTTTGGACACGCCTCTTTTTGGCTCTTCCACTTACTGTAAAGGTGGACTTTGTAGTTCTACAATTCCAGATTGTAGTCCATTTGTACATACTGTGTACTCTGTTCTAATGGTCAGGACCCCAATAGTACCACCACAGAGCAGATTATTTGGTTGGGGCATTATTCATTTGCTCATTTTAGCCGACGTTTTTATCCAAAGCGACTTACAAGCTGAACACAGGGTTAACCACAACATCCCTGGAGCAATGAGGGTTAAGGATCTTGCTCAAGAACCCACACTGGTAACTGCAGTGGACCTGGGATTTGAACCCCCAACCTTCAGATTTCTAGCCCAATGCCCTAACCACTGAGCTACCACTCCCTATTATTATTCCTATCCCAGCAGTGCCACTGCAGAACTAACAATAAACAATCCACCACCCAAATGACCCCTGTTCTGTGATGCTCCTGACCAATAGTACCACCATCTGTGTGGTAAGTGAAGAAAAGAAATGATGGAGTAAGAAGGGGGCGTGTCCTAACTTTTGACTGGTACTGTATATCACATATATGCTAAAGTTATCACATATAAATGTTAATGAAATAGTAATGGATTAAAAATGTTCTATATAAAGGGGTTAATGCAGTAACACCCTCCGCTCTCTAATATAATGGCTATGACAAACATATCATGGTCCAGAGCAGGCGCTATGGCTCTCTGCAGAAATGCAGCTTGTTAAAAACCACCTGGTGGCTGTGTGTTTATCGGTGGAAGCACATGCCCGCTGTGTCCTGTTCTTGCTGCGGTTGAACGAGACAAGCCTGTGGCTGGAGGTCTGCCGCGCCGTCCCATTACTTAAAGCAGGTGCTGAGCCATACAGCAGAGCGGCGTTCACAACTCAAACCTGATATCAAAGATACAGCGCGCTGCTTACAGCTGTGATCAACACACCACGGCCGCGCCGCGGGACTTCCCCAGCGGCGGGACTTCCATTACAGAGAGGAAAGGAAAAGTGCTGAGCTCATCTCCTGTGCGGTTTCACCAGGTCTTATCAGGAGAATGTTCAGACAACGGAATGCCGCTTCGTCAACGGAAACCAAAGAGCAGTGCATCTGAATATCTCTGTGTAAATGTGTGGGAGTTGTGACTGTTTTCGTGATGTATATATATTTTTCGGGGTGTTTTTGCACCTGCAGGTTGGTGTTTCTGTTGCATTATCAGCCCACAAGGTTCAAACTAAGACAAACTATCCGCTTAAAGGCCTGAATTACATTGTGTATAATGAATGGATCCTAAAAAGCAAAGCAATGGGCATTTTACACTTATCTAGCGGCACCTTGGATCTCTTGGAACCACAGCAATTCATCACGGCGCAGGGTTCGTCCCACAGACGTGCCAATAAGTGAATCAAAGTTACCCAGAGGAACGAAAAATCAAAAACAAGATCTCTAATTTCTCACAGACAATAATGAGATGGAACGAAAACAAGTCTCCTGTTGCTCGAATGTGTCTCCTGAGTTAAAGACCTTTATAATCTCACAGCTTTTCTACATTGAGCTTTATCATATATCTCAAAAAAGTCTTACATTTTACCAAAATAATGACTTGTTCGCTGAATCAGGAGTCTTAATATCAAATCATTATCCATTTTTCATCCAGAGACAAAGAGCTGTCTGGTCCTCATACTGTGCTTTACATGATAACAGAAACATCTAACACCAATGATTTCACAATTATTTGTATAAACCAGCGATTCTTCCGGATAAAGCTCCATTTTTTTCTAATACTGATCCCCCTACGAAAATTTTAGGACACAAAATGAATCTCTAGATGAACCTCATGAGGGTGTCATCATGAGGGTGGGCATCATGAGGGTGTGGTAGCTTGGTGGTTAGGGTGTAGTGCTTACATTCAGAACAGGGCAACAATCTATTGCTGAGCACACACTCTTTTTCTCACATACACACACACACACACTGTATAGGGGCAACTTAGAGTAGCCAGATCAACTTGAACCCAGGTTTTTGGACTGCGGGAGGAAACCGTAGAATCCGGAAGAAACCCACATGGATGCAGGGAGAACATGTAAACTCCACCCAGATTGGGATTCGACCCTGGATCCCCAGAGCTGAGGGGACACTTTATTATATTCTACTGTATATTATTTATTCATTCATTTATTCATCCATTATCTGCCGCTTTATCCTATATCAGGGTCGCGGGGGGTTCCCCATGCCCATCCAGGGGAGAACGTTTCGGAGGCAGGGCAGATACACCCAGGACAGGGTGCCAATCCATCGCTGGGCAAACATTTACTCACACAGACACATACACACTCTATATGGGGCAATTTGGAGAACTCCGTTGACTTGATTCATGTTTTTGGACTGTGGGAGGAAACCGGAGAACCCAGAGGAAACTCACACGGACACGGGGAGAACATGGAAACTCCACCCAGATGGGGATTCGAACCGGGAATCCCTAATGCTGACAGGTGAACGTGCTAACCACTAAGCCACCGTGTCGCCCTTCTGTATATTAGTGTCTTAATAATTTGCATTATAAACATTATAGAAATTGAATGCGTACACAGTTTAAAAATGCTTTTCCGGAACTGTGCTTAACGTCAGCTCATGTCTGGAGCAGACAGAGGCAAATAAACGGATTTCTGATCCATAGCCAGGGGATGTACAACTTTTAGCTGTAGTCCTTTTAAAAGCTCTCAGGCTGCACTGACAGATATACAGCTGATATCACGCCACGGCGGCTGATACATGAGCCGCAGGGAAACACCTTGGCCGAGTTCTCAGTGTACTGTAAACACACTTATCAAACGAGATGTGATCTGAAAAGCAAACACAAAGCAGTCCTATGAGCCTCGTCCCGTCTGACCTTTCTGGCTCTCTCGCAGTTTTACAGTACAGCACAGGGGTGGAAACGGGACTTTAAGAGCTTCTACATCTCAGCATGTTTTTTCATATGTTCAGTTCTGTTGTTCTCCATCACAGATGGACTGCTTTTTAGCAACAAACTCTTCAAACCTCATGTGTCCGCTGGGTCTCCAGCATCTCAAAAGCTGAGTTAAACCTGCGCGTTAAAGGCTGGGATGTGTAAAGTGGTGGTTACAAGGTCCGCCTCTCAGCTCCTGGGCTGTTCCATGTTCGCCCTGTGTCCGTGTGAGTTCTCTCCGGGTTCAAAGTCCAAAAAACATGGATTCAAGGTGAACTGACTGTGTTCACCTTGTCTGTGTGCATTTAAAATCCATCCAACATGTCCATCCAGAGGAGAACCTTCTGGGCACTGGGCTGGGACAGGGCGGCACACACACTATATAAGGACAAATTAGAGCAGCCAATTCACCTTAAATCCATGGACTGTTGGAGAAAATCGGAAAACCCGGAGGAAACCCACACAGACACGGAGAGAACATAGAAACTCCACCCAGATCAGAATTAGAACCCCAGGGCTGAGAGGAGGACGTACTAACCACAACGCCACCATGCCACCATATATTTAAATTTGATTAAGAATAAATCAAAATGTTTAATAAATGCACAAGACAAATGCCCCTTTGTCCGTTCGATAATTATAAAGTGTGCATAAGATAAAATTAGATCCTCTTTTGGGATTTTAGAAGCGAATAGCATGTTGTGACTGGTACAAAATGACTACACTGTATTTGAAATTAATGCCCAGGATGTACTAAAGCCGGCGACAATTCTCCTTGTATAGATTAGCAGCATACCTGCATTTCAAGGCTGGCTTTTCCGGCTACAGTAGCCTTATTTACTAAGGCAATCTCACATTATATCCTGTGCAGTGGACATAATTGGGTTTCATGCGCACATCTTTACTCCTCTCGCACACTTTTGCTCCCTGTCTTCTCCTTTCAGCAGCTAATGAGGCAGGCAGACCAGAATAGCTCACAGCGCGGCATTCTCTCGAGAAAGGCAAAACAGCCTCGCACCGAGGAGACAGGTCCTCCTTCGTCCTGTCTTTAAGAAGGTATCGACTCGGGCTCGCGAGCCTTGTGCCGGTTTCACTCGAAAGCCACAGCGTCTGCCAGGGTTGATCGATAGCCCACCTCATGCTGCAGACAGGCCAGGTTAACAGGCACGGCTGAACGGACACCGGAAAAGACAGATGAACGTGGGTGCAAAACAAGTGGGAGGCTGAATAAAAATAATGCGAATAAAGCAGGGAGGAAGTGAAGATAAGAAGCTGTGGAGAAAAGTAAATAAAAGTTTCGAGAGTAGCAAGAGGTCGAAGAAAAGGCTGGGGGGAAGTAAAGGTAAGTAGATAAAAAGCAGTGAAGTATATGATGAGAAAATGTGGCCTGCAAGAAAATAAATTAAATCAAATAGTAAAAAGGGGTCCCTCAAGGCACGAGTGTAGGCCCGTTCGTATTTCATGTGGCTGCACCAAACGAATAAAACGAACTTGAAGGAAAGGGTGAGAGGAGGCGTTATTCAACATACATCTCACACTCACAACCTCTACTTTACGAACAATGTCACTGTTACGTAGCAGTAAATAAAAAAAACGCAATGCTTTCTTTAAAACCAAGGGTTCATTCTTCCTCGCGATGCGAATCTTACACCTCGCCATCAGTGTATTCTCACGCCAAATGCCTCCGTCATTTATGTGAATCTATCTCCCCGATGGGCGTGGCCATCTGGAATTGAGGTATGTTAAGGTACATATCTGGTGTATTGCTAAAACGCAGGTGCTCCGCCGAAATGAAATCAACTCTGATTTCAGGTGAATCATTAACACAGGAGGATTTATCCAACACAAGTGAACATGGGTACAAGTAGTAGTCCATTTAGATGCTTAAAAAAACAACGCGTTGGCTCCGAAAACGTGTTGCAGCATGGGAATGACCCCGAACACACAGACAAAGTCAAAAACATCTAACTCCAGCAGAGTCCTGCGGCAGATGGTATGGCTCCCGCTGTGTCCTGGTCTCGACAATAGGAGTTGGCCTGGAATTAACAGGAACAGACAGAAACAGTCTGTGGACAAGCTGGTGGGGTTCTGCGAGCCGCCTGGAACGACCTACAACCCCAGAACTTTAAAAATGATCCGCATCATCTTTATGTAACAATTATACAGTTCCTCCCCAAGGAGGAGGTGTCATCCTAATCGGCGGGCAGGATTATTGTTTTAATGCTGCTGCAGGTTCATTTAAATGCCTGTGGGATACAGGTCCAGTCAAAAGTTTGGACACGCCCCTTGCTTTACTCTCTATTTCCTCGACTTACCATATAGATGGACTTTGTAGTTTTCCAATTCCAGACTGTAGTCCATCTGTGTTCTTTGTTCTTGTTAGTTGTTGGTTCTCTGTTGGTCAGGAGCATCACAGAACAGGTATCATTTGGGTTGTTGGTTTGTTTATTTTTTGACCATTAGAACAGAGAACACAATATGTTCTGTAGAACACAAACAGATGGACTACAGTCTGGAATTGTAGAACTACAAAGTCCATCTTTGCAGAAAGTGGAACTGAGAACATGGAGAATGAGTGGAGCAAAAAGGGAGGTGTGTAGACTTTTAAATCAATTCTACATTTGCATGCTGAACAAGATGACATTATTTATTACACTGCATAGCAAACCAAGTGATGCCATCTTGATCTGTGTTTTACACCCTCAGTACAGAATACGGCCGGAAATCAATACACACTTGCACTGCAGGACCTTCCCTCCAGCTCCTGACGTGACACCAAGACAGAAAGCCTACATGACAACCGATGCTCATCTTAAAGTGGGACGCACGGGCCAATGCCTTTAAAATGCCCTAAATCATCATCTTTGGTTCATCCGAGCAGGGAAGCGGTAACGTCTCAGAAGCTGAGTGAATGGGCAGACGCATCTAAAGACCATGAGTGATTCCACGGAAGATGAGATCGTACCATCAGGAAGGAAGGGTGAAGTGCGTTTAAAAAAAAAAAAACATCCCCCCTGATCTGTCTCCATTTGTCTCCAGTCCCAACATAAATGAGCTTTTGATCTGATTTCAACTCAATTTACTTCCCACCAGGCGTCTCTCAAAGTCACAACCGTCCCTTAGCGCGACGCTTATTCCCCCACATTAATCTTTCATCCCAGCCTCTACAATGCTTTGCTATTTCCCATAATTGCACTGGTCTGCACAAATACATGCCTGCCATTATGAAGAAAAGCGCGCTGCTCCAGATGAAGCGCACACACACACACACTATTTAAGTAGACTGAATGGCAGGGCTGCTTATTGCAACATCAAACCCGGGACCACGTAAGCGGAGGATTGTGGAAGTCAGTAAGGTGAGGCAGCCATTTAACCCATCGGCCCGAACAGAGCGGCTTCACAGCCTTTCTTATCTTCATAATGACTGAGGTCTGCTGGTTGGAAGTCGTACAGAAGGTAAAAAGAAACAAAAAATGACTGGAGCTTCGTTGGCTTTTGAAATGTTAGTGTATGTAAAACGACCTGATTGAGAGGCTGTTCATATAAAGATAACAAAACCAGACGTTTTGTTACGTTTCAGACTTTTGTCCACTGAATAAAGTCATTTTTGAAGCCTGAAACATTCAAATTGCATCAGTTATGTTACAGTATGGACATGAAAAAAAGAAATGACATAAAAAACAACACTGATGGACCACCGAGTTGTGTTTTTGTGATCAGTTCGGTTTCATTTATTATCGCTCTTGCAGCAAAATTTCAGATTGCTATTGTATTATGTTTTGATGGAGGTCTATTAAGGTATGAGAGCTTCTGAATTATTGTGAATTAATCATGGGAAAGAGGTGTTATTTGGCCTGATGTAAAGCGCAGCACAGTTACACCTCTTTCTTGTGATTTATTTATAATAATACACAACCTCTATTGCCTTATTGCTTTTAGAAAACAGGTTTGATTCATAAATGTGTTTATTAAAAAACTAAATTGTTAATGATCTGGTCTTCCATGATATGATCTAGTCTGGTTTTTAAAGTGAACGCTGATCGCTGAGAAACAGGATACCAGTTTCTTTAGAAATAATAAAAAAAGCCATCTAGTGGCCAAATTAAGAAACAAAGTTCATAAAAAATTCGGCTGTGTTTACATTAATCTGTATTTCCATTTATGGTACATGATTTAAAGTAATGTATCGTATATCACACACTGATACGGATGTAAAGAGCTCAGATATGTGTGTTCTTGTCAATATTGTCAGCTGGACAAACAGCTCAGCCAATCAGAACATGGACTACATGTTTTATAAAAATAACTGATGTTTCCTCAAATGCTATTAACAAGGGATTAAATCCACAGAGACAAGATGGACAGGTGGAAACAAACTTTTGCTTCTGGCGTACATGAAGAAGTTCATAGACATGACATTTGACATTTCATCCTTCATTAGATTTAGTGGAAAACCAACAGTAAGATGTGTGGCTGCATGGGATTGAACTCTCACAATAGCCCAGCTTCCATCACAAGCTCCGCCTTCTTCGGCACAAAGCACTGTAATTGTCTCTTTAGAGATCAGGACAAGAATAGATTTAATTTGCCGTATGGACGACGGGATTTCATTTTGAGGGGATAAAGGGGAGATTTTGCAGTGAGTGCTCCCTTAAGGACCCTTCATTCAAACTCTCACCTACAAACAGAGGGTTAAGTGCTCAGGTGCTAAAATCTATTATAGCCACAAGCCAAGATTAAAATCCATGACGTGACTGCAAAGCCCCCCTTGTCTCTTAATTAGCCCTTCTGAAACGTTATAACATACACAGACCCCCGTAGCACTGAGACTCTGTAGTACATGCACTTGTTTAGTCATCAGTCATCACAAAGGTTCGATCTTTTTAAAGTCTTACCTGTCAGCGAACACGGCGAGGAGAGAAGAATGAGGCGAGCAGGCAGCGACATGAAACAGAGAGAGAGAGAAAAAAAGAGATTAGCTGGAGTCATCTGGGGGAGCAACAAACCAGAGCATTATGTAGGATAAACCTGATATGCCTGGCAATTAGCCTCTTTAGCCGAGGACTCAGGGGTTTTCTTGTATGCACCAGGAATTATAGGTGTAGGTTATCAGCATCGGATGCTAAGCGCCGCAGTGCTGCACAAGCCACGACAAGTTTAATACTCTAACATTATGGATGACATGATGCGCAAGACCAGCGAGTTGCGATTAGTAGCATAAGTCGTGTTTTTCATTCGCTTTCGTACTTCAGGATGACAAAATCATATGACATTCATGCTTAGAAGCAGTCACCATGAAAGATGAAATCGGGATGCGTTGATTAATCCTGTATATTTACTTTGTGTGATGGTCACGGGTCATGGAGGCCTCTGGAGCAATGAGGGTTAACCACCCCACTGAAGTACCAAAAGTGGTAACTTCAGTGTGCATGGGATTTTAACCCACAACCTTCCGATTGATGGTACAACATCTTAACCACTGAGCTACCGCCCCCCCGACTAATGTCATAAGGAAACCAAAAATAAAGGCTAGATGACTTAAATTAACTTCTAACAAACATTTATACACATAATATAAAACATATAACAAATGTCCATCCATACATCCATCCATTATCTTCCGCTTTATCCTATATTAGGGTCGCGGGGGGTTCCCCATGCCCATCTGGGGAGAACATTTCAGGCGCTGGGCAGATACACCCAGGACAGGGCGCCAATCTATCGCTGGGCACACACTCACTCACACAGACACACTCTATATGGGGCAATTTGGAGAACTCAATTGACTTGATCCATGTTTTTGGACTGTGGGAGGAAACCGAAGAACTCGGAGGAAACCCACATGGACACGGGGAGAACATGGAAACTCAACCCAGATGGGGATTCGAACCGGGAATCCCTAGTGCTGAGAGGCGAACGTGCTAACCACTAAGCCATCGTGCAGCCCTATAACAAATGTCTTCTTAGTTAATTAATAAATTAATCATGGCATTTCGTTACCTTCTGCTTAATCATATAATAGAGACTGGGGGTGAGGGTGGGCCTCCCCATGCCCATCCAGAGAGAATGGCACTGGGCAGATACACCCAGGACAGGGGACCAATCACTCACTGACACACACTATATAACAACAGTTTAAAAAAGGGCAGCCAATTCACCTTGAATGCCTGTTTTTGGACTGTGAACTGAGAGGAAGCCACACAGACACGAAAAAGAACACGGAAGCCTGGAACCCCAGCACTGAGAGGAGGACCCCCCTGTGCCGCGAAACGAAAACTGCGCCTGAAGGTGTAAACCATGTTTCAGTTCCATTCATATCCTTTTGGCATTCAGCTTTTAAAGAGTCTTTGTAAGTGCTTAAGCCGTCGGATTCATCCAGCCTGCGCGGCGGTGTGAAGACTCTGTTGTGTTTTTAAAAAACCAAATACATAATTCAATCCATCGTGTTGCTCCACGTATGAGCGCCCAGTTCATTTAATATTGATCTCCTCTAATCAGCGTCTTGTTTACATTTAATTCTTCGGTCCTCCTGCACATTAGGTTTGTTGTGCGGTTCACCTGGCCAGCTTCGGAACCGAATTCCACGGCGTGCACCTTTAAGCCCCGGGCCGGAGCAGAGTTTAAAGCGAGGCTTGCCAACGTTGAGTGTGTGCCAGACGCTGCCCTCCCAGGAATGCTACGGTTCTGAGACCTGTTGTCTCTTGTAATGTATTCTGGCAGCAAACCAGATAAGTGTCGTAGCAAAGACAGATGGAGAGACAGGGCAGAGATGCATTTTGGGAAGGGTGAGGCAGGAGCAATGAGAAAGGGGGTGATATTGCCCCCGGTGTTCCTGTGAACTGAAGCATGAGAGCGACTCAGCCTGCATTATGTATATAGTTAGTGTATAATGCCATTATGCTCTCAGAAGTTGTGTTTTAGCCCAAACTACATTCAACTACAACGTGCAGAACCTATTTCAGTAAAGAATGTCTAACTCTGAAGAAACTAGGGCAAGAATGAGCCTGCTGGAAGAGTTCAACCAAACAGAAACCATCAGCTCTGTATAATTTATGAACAGCAAAAAAATGCAGACAGTACAGTATACGAGCGTTTGTTTATATAAGTACAGCAGTATGTTCAGCAGGGGGCAGCATGGAGGCGGGGTGCTTAGCACATTATCCCGACCTGGGTGGAGTTTCCAGGTCCTCCCCGTGTCCGCGTGGGTTTCCTCCAGGTTCTACAGTTTCCTCCCACAGTCCAAAACCATGGTTTTAAGGTAAATGGAATGCTCTAAATTGTCCCATATAGAGTGTGTCTGTGTGAGTGTGTGCCCAGCGATAGATTGGCAACCTGTCCTGGGTGGATCTGCCCAGGGCCTGGAACGTTTTGCCCTAGATGCCCCCCCCCTGACCCTAGTAGAGGATAATGCTGAAGATAATGAATGAATGAATCCAACCAAAGAACAGATATGAGGCTTTAGAATGTTAATATCTGCTGAATGAACAAACAAACAAGTGGTTCCTCATATTAACTACTAATAGTAACTACTGATACACCACAGGGCGTGATTGGTGAGTGATTGGTGCCCTGTCCTGGGTGTATCTGCCCAGTGCCGTTCTCTCTGGGTGGGCATGGGGAGGCCCACCCTCACCCCATGTCTCTCTTGTATGATTAAACAGAAGGTAACGAAATGCCATGAGTTGTGACAAAGTTAACCAACAATAAATAACATTTGTTACAGGGCAGCACGATCAAGTCAATTGAGTTCTCCAAAGTGCCCCATGTAGAGTGTGCATGTGTGCGTGTCTGTGTGAGTGAGTGTGTGCCCAGCGATAGATTGGCGCCCTGTCCTGGGTGTATCTGCCCTGCGCCCGAAACGTTCTCCCCTGGATGAGCATGAGGGAACCCCCCCGCGACCCTAATAGAGGATAAAGCGGAAGATAATGGATGGATGGATGATACACCACACCCATGACCTCTCATACAATTCAGTCATCATTCAGTTATCATTCGGTCATCATTCAGTTATCATTCGGTCATCATTTAGTTCGACGACAGAGAGCAAGCCGGCAATGACAAGGGCACGCCAGTATATTCATCACTGACTCATCCCTGTTCCAGTAAAGCTACTGAAAAACACATTAAGTCCATTGCATTTCCAGCGGTAAACCCCCATTTGAAGTTTAATTCAGCTCAATAGGCGTAATGCGAGTTTAAGGCACTCCGAACACGTCGAACCCATCCTCGATGCACAATGAAAACTGGAATGTGCTCTCCAGATAGCGAGGAGCAATTTGGTAAATAGTCCACATCTGTTTCAGCTGACGCTCAGCCCCTGAAAGGACTATTTCACTCGATGAATAATTGAACTTGATGATCATTTTGCATCTGTCAACTTGTCTTTAGCCGGAGCACAACAGAGGTCAGGGAACAAGGTGGAACGTGGAAGGTGGAACGTGGTGGAGGGTTGGGAGACGATGAATAAGAGGATGGAGGCCGGATCAGAGAGACACTGTGAGGGCATGAGGCCAAACCCTGATGGTCTGCATGAGTCTTGACATTAAGAGGTGCTTAATGAGGCTAATGATGAGCCAGATGGTACTGTTATAGAATGGGACCAGTGCCATTATCAGTGTCTGACAAGCCCAGGCTCGCTGACTGAGGGGAACATTTGAGACTGAGGATACTCAGGGGAATCTTTAAAAACATGAAATCAATAATTGATTTCGTTTTTGTCCTTAATCCTAATGTAATACTGACTGATGATGGAGCTGATAGAGCTACACAGCTACACAGTGCAAAGAATCACAGACATGGCATTTAATCAGGAACAACATTAAATAACATCTAATTAACCAATCATGATACAGCAGTGCAAAAAAGATAAAACATCCATCATTTATTTATATAACCTGAACTCATATGCAAATGTATTACTTTTGTCACTAAGACAATGGCAATTGTTATAAGCTTGGTTTGTACAGAACAGTGCCACCTAACAACCCCAACACTATTACCCATTTAACTACTGATGAAGCCTCAGGGAGGTACTGTAGCATGGTGTTTAACACATCCACCTCTCAGCACTGGGGATCCAGGGTGGAGTGTCCATATTCTCCATGTGAATCCAATGCCCTAAAATGCCCGTATCTGCGTGTTCCCCTGGATGAACATGAGGAACCCCCTCCATGACCCAAGTAAGGATTAAGTAGAAGATAAAGAGCTGAGACAATTTAAATAGTTCCAATTCTTTACTATTTAAATACTCAGGGCACTAAGACCCATCGACACATGGAGCCATATCTTAGGGATCTAGTGGGAAATATTAAGAGATACTAGTAAATGTTTAACTTCTAAATAAACCAAACGGTTGATTAGGACTTTAGGTCAGACTTTAGGTCATTTTCCTTAACCAGCATTTTACGCCCCCCCCCCCCCCCCCCTCCGTTTTGGCTCTTAGTCTGGTCAGTATGAGGTCACTGGGAAGTTCGAAGTCCACTGCTTTTACAGCATACTGGTTTGCACCTCCACAACAGTTCCAGCCTCTCGTTTGGCCCGTTGAGAAGAATAATTGGCCTGTTCTGCTTAAGTCAGTCCTAAACTACAAACCTTGAGCATTTTTTGAACGACCTGCAGCTTTGTAGAAATGTTCTTTGGTGAGCGACTTGCAGAGATGCTTTTTGAAATTGAATCTTTTAAGTGGCGGTGCCGTTCAGACTCTCAGAATTAACCTGTAAGTGAACAAACTGACTTCATACCGTTCCAGCTTTGCCATGTATGCAAACAGCAAAAAAAAAAAAACCTCCCTAAGTGTGTCGAAAAGCAAGAAATAATAACTTCTATTCCAGCTGCTCTCCGAAGCACCAAACCATTTAACACATGACTTTCACAGAGCAAATTGATTCTTTTCCCTGAGAGCTTTTTGAACTGTTAAAAGTGTTGTCTTCCGAGTCGACCAGAGAGGTAATTTCAGGTGGCATGTCTCTGAGTGGGTGCAAACGCCGTGCTGCTGCAGTGTGACTCAGAAACGCTTCTTTACACTTTTTTTTTCATTTAGGATTTAAACATAGCCCATAAGAAAAGCGACAGCAGCAGGTCTTTTAGAGATTAACGGTGCTTGGAGGGGTTGAAATTCAGGCTTCAGGTGTGAACTTGCTCACACTTAATGGATAAAAATACTGGGACTGATGCCACCGAAAACTTATTTGGGGCTCTCATCTCATTAAGTTCCACTTAATTCTCTACAAAGGTCGTGGGGAGGGGGTTCCACATGCCTGGCCAACATTTTGGGATCTGGGCAGATATACCCAGGACATGGCATCTATCTATCATTGGGCACATATTCACTGACACAATATATAGGGGCAATTTAGAGCATCAATTCACTTTGATTCCATGTTTCCAAGAACATGGAAACTTCACCCAGATCGGGATTCGAACCTGGACCCTCAGGGCTGAGAGGCGAGCATGGGAACCGTGCCATCCCTATGTAAAATATTTGACGTACATGCTTATGTATACACAGACTACCTGGAATCGCCGGCTCCCAACACTTAATACACACTGATGTCATCTCCGTCAATACTGAATTTACCAAACTAAACCAGTTCCACTGATATTAGTGTAATTCTAACTTTTACTCTTTCCTGTCGCTTCGAAAAATGTCAGTGTGACTTAAAGATCAGTCAGACAGCAAAGCTGCACACTTCAGTGCCCCGCTGCTGGATACTGTCGCTCGGCAGCCACGCTCAAACACATCACAGCACAGGAGACACCAGCACACCAGCGCTCGTACTGCATTATTAAAGCTCTTCATTATTAATGCTCTGATGAACATGTCATGTTTAGCTGATTAGCCTGAGGATGGGTGAAGGAAGACGCTGAGTAAAAGCCTTGAGCCCCATCCTATTCCCCAACTGGGAAGGTGACAGAATACAAATTAACAAATTGGAAATTTGTTAAGCAAATAGGTAGAACAGCTAATAAGCAGGGCAGGAGGTGGTGGATGTATGATCTTTTATTTATGTCATGCACTATTATGTTTAATCTACAGATATCACTAGTCATTTACTCCCCTTTAAAATTAGATTTGTTTTTAATGAACGGAATTATGCAAAAATGACTAAAACGAGGTTACTGTTCTCTTTGCTGTGGCTCAAATGTTAAAACGAGCAGGTCTCTCTGATTAATGTTACCATGGTAAAATTTTGGAAATGACAGGTCTTGTTCTCATGCCCCTCGAGTTCATGTTCCTTGTGTCCGTAAGTGTGCGCGTTCACAAAATCAGTTCAGCATAAAATCCTTTTTTTCTGACTAAATTGCTCAGATCCTAATTTGGGAGACTGTGCCACTTACAGTCATGGCTGGAATTGTTGGCACCCCTGAACTTCGAAGTGAAAATAAGTATTTTACTGGTGGCCCTGTGCCATAGTGTTTAGTTCGGCTGCCTTTCAGTGCTGTGGATCCAGGTTCTAATTGCGATCTGGGTGGAGTTTCCTCTATGTTGTGTGTGTGTATGAGCAAGTGTCTTCCCAGTGATAAATTGCCATCCTGTCTTGTCCAGCACCAGAAATGTTCTCCCCTGGATGGGCATGGGGGAACCCCCCCCCCCACACGCAGCCTAATATAGGATTAAGCAGAAAATAACGGATTAATTAAGTATTTTACTCAGAACGTCATTGCTATTAAACCCTATATTGTTAATATTTTTCCACAGTTATGGTTCTTGAGTCCTCAGACTTCTCTTCTCCGCATGTGAATTTAACCCATTTTTGGAGTTTTGCACCAAATTACATCAATTCTGCCCTTTTTTCTGTGTTTTTGGTGTTGTCCCGCCCAGAATTACACCAAATTAAATACTACCTAATAAACGAATCCCAACATTTAATACAAACCTCCAGAAGATAGTAACAAACAAACCTGTGGCTGTTTTAATCCCTGGGGTCAGTTGAATAGACATCAATGGGGGGGAAGGGGGTTTTGTATTTCTAAATTCCTCCTCTTCATGCCCAATTAATCTTGAATTGGCGAGGAGGGGCTCCAGCCAAACATGTCTGCTTCATGAAAGGGGGCAAGTGGGCTAATGAAGAGGGCAAGGCGAGTTAAAGAAGGGAAAATCTGCTCCCCCCTTGATCCCTGGGAAATTCTGTGAGCCGGGATCGCCTTAATCAGATGCAGCGAGGTTCATTTTCCTTAACGGCAGATTTTAGCAACACTAAACTTGCCGTTCTGCCTCAACTCTTTATCTACAGTCCATTATTATTTCAGGATCATATCAGCTCGTTGCCTCAGCAGACCGGGATGGTAGTCATTAAATTCGATATATCCGCGAACGTAAGAAGCAAATCAGCAAATGACTTTTTGGAACAAACATTTAAGCGTCTACAAATTTTAATGGCATGCAATTGTAAAAGGATTAGGCAGGAATGAAAGGCAGAATCAAAATCCCATGAAGATTGATACCACAATTTACAAGACCTTGTACATCTCCAAGGTAATTACCGGTTTGCTCATGTGTGAAGCAAAGCCGATAGTTTGCTCAGCAAGACGTACTGACACCTTTTAAAGGCAGGCAATTTAAAACATCAGCAGAGTGAAGACACAACAGAACGAGTCTGTAGTCAAAACAAAACAGCATTCAATTAGTTTCCTGAGTGAAGCCGCGATAACGTCACCGTTGCAGGGGGTTCTCTTCAAATTCATAGTCTACTACATACTTCTTTCTGGGGTTGAGATGACGTTTCCTGCAAATGGTGTAAACGCTCGTTTTCGAGTAATTGGTCTGGTGATGAAGAGAAAAAAAAAACTAAATACCAAATAACACAACGTTCACATCACCGGAATATAAGTTTCCTTTGTGCACAAGTGCATTAATCACTCTCTGCACCAATCACTGGTGTTGCTGCTCGACTTCTTGAGCCCCGTATTGGTGCTTGTACAGAGTATATAAACCTCCAGAGGATCCTTAAAAGTAAGCATGTTAAATGCCACACAAACACATACACATCTTTCATCTCATTACCTTCTACTTAATCCTCTACTAGGGTCCGTGGTGGGGGGAGGGGGGGTTCCCCATGCTTATCCAGGGGTGAATGTCTTGGACACTGGGCTGATACAGGACAGGGCACCAATCAATCCATCATTGGGCACAAGCTCACTAATCACACAGACAAACATATACACTATATAGGGGCAATTTATGCATCCAATTTATCCTAAATCATTGACTTTGGACTGTGGGAAGAAACTAGGGAACCTTGAGAAAACCAATGCTGATCGTCGTATAAGATTGTATAGATTTTTATTCTTCCCTTTATAAAGACTTTCCTCTGTCAGCTGCATATGATTAAACCAGTGCTTTAGCTGATGTGTGAAAATGAGTCTCATCAGCTGACATGTAAACTACAAATGTGGAATTAAGTGGCAAAAGGAGAAAACTCCATTCCTCGGTATCCACTGTGTGTGGGATATACATCACCATGAGTCACTCGGCTTGAGAGGCGAGTGTGTCATTGGATGCTTCCTACTGAGATTTAATTTGCAGCAAAAGTCAATGTTAAAACACAACATTACATAACATTACCAGTGATGCTACACCAGGGATGCTGCTAAGACGTTTAAAGACTCTGTGGCCTTCATTTTAGTTAACAAGATGTCATTTGCAGCTCTGTGTTCGGAGAAAAGAATCTTTAAAAAAGAGAACACATTCAGTTCTCTGCAGTTTCTCCTGAACATCAGTGAGATCAAACGGAACGAGGAGACGTTGAGCAGCGTGAGCCTCCTGCTGCTCAAACACGTCTCCTGAGATAAAGACCTCAGTCTCACATGTGGCTCACCTTGAGTTTTGATAGCGATCTTATTAAAGTCTTACAAAATTATTAACTTGTTTCTTAAAAACAGGAGAATCCCAGTCTGGGTAAAGTTTCCATGTTCTCCCTGTGTCCGTGTAGATTTCCTCCGGGTTCTCCAGTTTTCTCCCACAGTCCAAAAACATGGAACTGGCTGCTAAATTGTCCCAATACAGTGAGTGTGTGTCCAGTGATGGATTGGCACCCTGTCCTGGCTGTATCAGCCCAGCATGTGAAACGTTCTCCTCTGGATGAGCATGGGGAACCCCCCCCTGCCACCCTAGTAGACCCCCTTTCCTTTCAAGCTGATTTAAACCCCAGTTATCAGGGAAGGTTTATTTTAAATCCAGCAAACTGTTCGGGTTGGGTAGCTGTCTGTGTGCAGATTTGCATGTGCAGCACCTTCACAGCATTGCCAACCCATGACATGAGATCTTATTTACAAAAACCTCCCAAATAATGCCGCCTGTGCTGAAGAACGATGGCGTTTTTGTTAGTTAGCATTAAGCAGAGGTGACAATCAGCCTCTCATACACTGCACACATCTTCTATTTACGAGCATCGCAAAGCAAATATTTTGCAACAATGCCGCAGGCTCACGGGGAGGGTGTGAATGTGGTCCCACAGGATGGAGAATAAAAAGGATTCATTGTGATGAGCCGCAGAAACCCGAGTACCTCACAGCCTGAGGCTTCGGCTACACAGCGGCTCTGCAGGAATCCCGATCGAGTCCCTGACGAGCCAGTTCCGCCGGCCCCTCCTTGGCTTCATTCACACGGCCCATGAGAGCCACTTGGCTTTGTTCGAATCAGATAGACTCGTGGCAGCAACGACCCACTTTCCCAGCTCACAAGTGCCAATTGATTGGACATCGCTCGGTGGGTTAATCCGGCCGGTTTGATAGGCTTTAGGAACCAGGGTGTCCATTACACACCATCCATCCATTAAAGAAAGCATTTCATTACAGGTTTATAGTTACACGCATCAACGGATACGGATGATTCTTCGGATGAGAAGTTCAGACGCTGACACTGAACAGCACTGTTATAAGATTAAAGTTGTACTGACGAACACACACACACAATTCCCGAATGATGTCGTTCACAACTGCCCTACACTAGGACACTGCCTTATTCCTGTAAGCTTCTTTTCCTCTCGCAGCAGTCTGACCTTTCTCGCTTTATTCTTTCATCTAAAAGGCATTTCTGTCCAGAGAACCTCAACTCACTGTGAGTTATTTTCTTCATCACATCATTCTATATGAACTGTAGTGATGCTTTTGTATGAAAATCTCACAATATTTAAAAAAATACCTGTCTGACGCCAACAAACAAGCCACAGTTCCCAACATGAACAATGTCTATAACTGCTCTGCAGTTACCTAATCGCACAAATTAGTAGGGCATCAGGGGTTGGTAATAAAATCATTGGTAAACATGAGCTAAAAGGTGACCTTTGGCCACTTTATTAGGTCAATTTAAACAGTTTCATTAAACATATAGATACAGACGATAGTCCATCTGTTTCTCTCTGTAATTGTCAGTGCCTTGCACTCTGATCTATATTAGACTTTCTAAGTGTGTATGTATGTGTATATACATGCACACACACACACATACACACACACACATTTGTGGAGATGGGGGGGGGGAAACTATGTAGTTTACATCCGATCTGTTTTTTTAAATCATCAGATCATCTATAGAATTAAATATGCTGACTCCTTTTTTTTCAAACTGAAAGCCCTTCTCTCTGATGGGAGAGGGACAGGGGATAAAAGCAGGGCAAAGCCTCCACATCTTCACATGACAGCGATCGGCCTGATCTGAGAGAATGTGACAGGCAGATTCCCTCCACTGAAACGTAAAACAGCTTTGGGGGCATTTTCCTTAAGCCTCATGACCCCTAGCCTCCATCATGACAGCAACCCCCCCTACTCCTAACACGCACAGGAACAGACGCTTCCCTCGGCTGCCCTTCCAATCCCTGATCAGATGCTGATGAATTCCAGCATGAATGCAGCTGTCAGCTTGGCTCCTCTCCTCCCCAGACAGGAGATAAAACAATAAACTCGTGGGCTGCCAGCTAAGATGCCCCTAAATCAGGTTTTGCTCCAGGCTGGCCCTCTTTGACCCCCTCTCTGGAAATTGGTAAGTGTTACTGAGAAACCTGCAAACTTCCTGCAAACTTAGGAAAGTCGAGACCAGATAGGTGTCCGGTAGATTTAACAGTTTTTAAATTAACTACTACAGGATTCTATTAGCTACAGGGTGAAAATTAACCTACAACACTTACATTCTCATTCTCCTGAATAAAAAAGTATAGTAACCACCCGAACACTTCTGTAGGCATTTAATAATTTTTTTTAAACCACATTTAACTTCATTTTTAGGACCCTGTGGAGGTTTACATGCTTTTATTTCAGCAATATTTAGCGAGCATGAACTAAGAAGCTCAATTAAGCAGTGTGTCAAAGAGGCTTTGCTATAATGATGACGTGATTCCTGAGTGTGTTTTGGGCGTCACATGCCATAAACCAATCACTTTCTGTTCCCTTTAAGAGCCTGGTGTGTTCTGACTTTGGTGGATTGATATTTTAACGGCACAGTGTAACCAATCACATGAAAATTCACAGTTAAATTAATGTTTGTCGAAAACGTCATCATGAGCCAGTGGACCAAGCGGCTAGTATTGAATAATTTGTTTATCAGGCAAAAAGTAGAACTGAATGAAGTCAATAATCCCATCAATGTAGATGCCATGTGCATATTCCAACACGGGACATCAATTGCAAAAAAGTTTGTTCACACATGGATTGGCCACCACAAAGTCTTGAGGTTTTAGGTCTTTGGAATGTGCTGGAGAAGACGTTACAGCATGGGGACCCCTCCTGGTGACTTTAGCATTAAATTAATTGGAAGATAATGAATGAATGGATGGATGGAAAATTAACCTTGGCCATAAATTATCAACAATATCCCCTTAAAACAGGTGTATGTGGCAATTAAGCATATACTGTAGAAACGAGTTCACAAGAAAGATTTCCCTTCTAAGCTGAGAACTGGGGTAAATCTCTGAAGGTTCCCGATACAAGGGCATCACTAAAAGATGTTTTTCACCTTGTAGGCAAAATTCTTTAAAATGCCATCAAGGACTGTATATCTCTGAGGAGTACATGATGTATTCTTAAGGTAACCAGGGATTAATGTTCAAAGATAGACTTAAGATTTGCATATTTCTGTGAGGTACATGTCCCGGGATAAAACCAGGAATTGTAAATCCTAAAGGGTAGATTTTAAGGTTTCAGTGCAACATTGAGATGCTGTTAGGTTCGTTAAAGAATAATAATGTCGTCTTGTAGAGTAAATGCCATAAGCTGACTTTTTGGGTGGGTACCACGCCTGAAAATCCTATCCAAAACTCATAAAGGAAATATCAAGATACATTTTTGTAGAGGTAAAGCTCTAATGATCACTTAGAACATAAACCATGCCTACCAACCATGTAGGCCTGTGATTAGGGAACCAGCCTTGTGACCTAAAGGTTCCTGATTCAATCCTAAAATTGGACTCAAGCCCCACCCCATAGTTTAAAGACTGGGAATAAGATTCCACACAGAGTTCTAATTCGTGCAGGTTAATAACAGCTTAGGGCGGCGCTGACCTTTGAGCTGAGCTTAAAGTGGATCATCGCGATGAGGGAATTTAAAAAACTCTGAGTAAGTTCTTTGCACTGATTTGCAAAACCGCTAACAGCAGATAATTAGAAAAGAAAACACCCCGTTCAATTTATTTGTTGCACTAATGTGTAAATTGGGAGCCGTTGTCCTGAGTGTGGCATAGTCAGCTGGATCGATATCTCATTATAGCCGGAGCTGGACAGTCGTACACGTGGGTGTCCAAGAACACGGACCAGAATGCACCACTGCACGTCTAAAAGCGGATCAGACTTCTAATAATACACAGATGGGATGGTTTGGGATGATATATGCTATCAGTTTTGTGGAAACACAGAAGATGCTTCAAGAATACAGAACCAGTCAACAGTATGGACAAGTCCTCATGTTCTCAGTTCCATTTCCTGTAAAGATGGACTTTGTAGTTCTACAATTCCAGACTGTAGTCTCTAATGCTCAATTCTCTAATGGTCAAGACCCCAGTAGTACCACCACAGAGCAGGGATTACACTTATGAGAAGTGGAGGAAATAGAGAATGTACTGTATTAGTGCGAGGGGAATTTAGTGGTCTGAGGGTCTTGACTTTCACCTTAATAAACATCCTCGTACCCCAGTCACTTCAGACATTCACAAAGACAAGCGGAGGGTGAAGCAGCACAGACCGGTGGTGCCTATAATAATTCCTTTAATAATATATAATATAATTATAAGGTGGCACGGTGGTTTAGTGGTTAGCACGTTCTCCTCTCAGCACTAGGGATTCCTGGTTCGAATCTCCATCTGGGTGGAGTTTCCATGTTCTCCCCGTGTCTGCATGGGTTTCCTCCGGGTTCTCCGGTTTCCTCCCACAGTCCAAAAACATGGATTAAGTCAATTGAGTTCTCTAAAATGCCCCATAGAGAGTGTGTCTGTGTGTGTGAGTGTGTGCCCAGAGATAGCTTGGCACCCTGTCCTGGGTGTATCTGCCCAGCACCCGAAACGTTCTACCCTGGATGGGCATGGGCATGGGCATGGGCATGGGGACCCCCCCCCCTGGACCCTAATAGAGGATAAAGTGGAAGATAATGGATGGATGAATATATAATAAATATAATAATATAATAATAAATAAGGGACATACAAAAAGAGTCTATAAGTGTGATGGTGGGGTTGCACTACATAGTGTAGCTGTATGCAGCACAACCAGGTGCTGAGGCACGAGACACGTCTAACTCAGGGACTAAACAGATGCACACTTTTGTCTTTTATTATAAAAAAAGGATGGTAGGCCTGAGGCGAGGAAGTGGTCCTGCCGTTTTCTCGGAATTACCTCACCCTTGGGTGTACAGGACTTACTATCGCTGAAGCTACACAGCCTTGTGACTAAGCAGGGATAGGACGGAACATGGCTGCTGGGAAGATAGCAATATAATATCCCACATGAGATGGAGCACCCACGATATAAGCAGTGACAGCAACACTAACTCCCCTAACACTTGCATTTTTAGGGACAATTTGTTAGTAAAAGGTAAATGCTGTCCAAGAGAAAAAAAACTGAGCACGGCAGGAGTGAACCTCTGCAACAGGGCAAGTGTAATTAAGTATATTGTTAACAGAGACACAGAATTATTTGGACGAATTTTTTGTTAAGCAGAGGTTAATGCACTTAGTCCAGTTTCAGACGCAGTTTATTTCCACACAAAACCATGTGCTTTAAAAATCATCCACCACCTAAATAATCGTAATACATTAACATCATTCACCACCTAAATAATCCTAATGCATTAACATCATGCACCACCTAAATAATCAAATGCATTAAAAATTATTCACCACCTAAATAATCCTAATGCATTAACATCACCCACCACCTAAATAAAATTAATGCAATAAAATGATCCACCACCTAAATAATCCTAATGCATTAAAAATTACGGGGGGGGGGGGGGGGGGGGGGGGGGGGGGGGGGGGGGGGGGGGGGGGGGGGGGGGGGGGGGGGGGGGGGGGGGGGGGGGGGGGGGGGGGGGGGGGGGGGGGGTAGTGTACATACTGCCTGACTTGAGTGCTCACACACATGACTGAATACTTTTCTTATGTCCTGGTTGTTTCAGGTCGTAAAATATCAACAGCGTCTGCAAGATCTCATTACAGTAAACACTCTTTCTTCACCTGTTTAAGCGTAAACGCCGTGGTACGAGGTTTGCTCTGTCTCACTGACATTTCCATTACAACATAATCAAAACCCCGCATACGAAGCCGGACACGAAAAACTAAAAGGAAATAAGGAAAGAAAACAACAACAACAACAATGAACAAAAAAAAAATCCAGGTTCAATCAAAAGCATGGCACATGCAGTAGGTCAGCGGTTCCTGCACTCACCTCTGGAATGCCATCGAGATATGACGCTGAGATTAAAAAAGAAGACAAGTCAACCTTATCTAAAGCTGGCATTTCATTTTTAGGGTCTTAAGTCTCTTTGGAGAGAAAGGCGTCCTGTGCTCTATTTTCTGGATTTCTGATGAGAAAAATTCACACTTCAGTAAATGTAAATGTCAACGACGAGCTGCGAGGCTTCTATCTTACACCCTGCACAAGGTGCGTCCTGATGCTCATTACTACCTTACACCCCGCCAACGGTCTATTCTCACACCCGCCGCCTGCGCCGTGTAAATAGCAACGCTGCATGTGAATAGATCTCCCCCCCGATGGGCGTGGCCGTCTCAAAATGAGGTTTGTTCAGCTGCATTTCTGGTGTACAGCTAAAACACAGGGTGCACCGCTGAGCGAAATCAAGCTCTCAAGACGTCAACAGTCAGACGTCGGTCGCTATCTGGTGGTAAATCAACACAGGTGTGTGTTCAACGCCACTGAAGGGTATTAAATATGACTGCATTTGCACAGAGAATGCAGATCCATAGTCTACACTATTACATTTACATTTGGTCATTTATTGGACGCTTTTATCCAAAGTGACTTACAAGGTGAACACAGGGTTAATCACAACATCCCTGGAGCAATGAGGGTTAAGGGTCTTGCTCAAGGACCCATTGGTAACTTCAGTGGACCTGGGATTTGAACCCAAAACCTTCAGACTGATAGCCCAATGCCCTAACCACTGAGCTACCGCTCCCACTATACTGTGGGTTCTCCATTCCCACTCACATGAAGAAACTTATGGATCAGAGCACAACCTGGCTCTTAAAGGGAACAGCAAGTAACACGCTGATTGGTTTAAAGCACTAATTAAAAGAGTTAGTACATGGCTTTGACATTGTTATGACATTAAAGTCACACTGACACTCCCGTAATCAGACTGCGCCGTGCAATTCTTTAATACCATGTAGAAAGCACGTCCTGCCTGAGTGTAATGGGATGTGATGATTGGATGGACTCATGCCTTTGAGCACACTGTGTCAGATTTCAAAGCAAAAAAAAAAGGGCTGTGAATCACCTTTCTACAGTCACCACAGGTTTAGGGTTCTACCGTCAGCTCTTTGCCACGTCGTAAAACTGCATTACAAGCACAAGATGGTGGTGAAATGGGATATAAAAGCACTCCAAAATGCTTCTGGGATCTTCACATCAACAAAGACAGGACAAGAGATGGGAGCAGGTTCCAGGCAGGGCAGCAGAAATGATTGAAGTTGCAGTGACAGGCAGATATTCGCCGCGAGGCACACATCAGTTCATCCCCGTTACCTCGCGTCTTTCTCTCTGTTCCACACAATTGCTCTCCCTTGAAAAGTCCCTCTCCTTGACTCTCTCAATCAAAGGTGTACTGAAGTGACTAAAGAAATCGAATGTTCGAGCTCCTCTCGAGTTTCCAGCTTCACACAGCTCGGCGTCCTTGTCTCCAGAATTTCCTCTCGTCTGATTTAGAAGGCAATTAACATTCAGAAAATGAACAGCGGGAGCCGTTAGCTCACTCGCTAAAGACATATTTTACCAAAAAAACAATTTCAGTAATTGATCTTGAAGGCTTATGGTGATACGTATTTGGCATGTGGATGAAAAGTAAGGCATAATGAGGACTAACACTCAACCTATAATGAGACACGGGCTCATTATTACAATCTCTGATTAAATGGCTTGTTATAATTCAACTATTTTTGTCATAATTGCAGATATAATCCTTTTATAATCCTGTGTCATTAATGTGTTTTTAGCTTTTGCTGTTTTTGCTACGGAGGCAGCCAATCAAATAAAAATGTCCCGGAGACAAATTTAAATAATGGGCCTAATTCAGAATATAGACCTCGAATTAAAGACAATTGTTAAAAATGCAAAACGTTACGGAGGAAATCAGACACTTAGAATTATAATGGAAACAATCTGATGGCCTGCAGCCGTTCACAAGTCATGATGGTATGATTTATGTATGTGTGTGTGTGATTGTGTATATAATAATTATAATAATATATGTGTATATGAGTGTAAATATAATCATGTATGTATGTATGTATGTGTATATATATATATATATATATATATATATATATATATATATATATATATATATATAAATAAATAATTTTACATGTATATAAAATGTGTGTGTAATAACATGTATATATAATAATAATAATAATAATAATAATAATAATAATAATAATAATAATAATAATAGTGTGTATGTATGTGTGTATGTATATATAAAATAAATTAAAAAACACTTATACACATACATGCACACACACACACACACACACACACACACATATGTGTGTGTGTGTGTGTGTGTGTATGGGTGTGTAAGTGTTTGATTTATTTGTGAACTAACTGAATACATCAAGCAGCTGTATTTTTTTCACTAGAAAAACATGACACTCGTAAACCTCCAGTGTTTCTAAAGCATCACATGCACTGGAAGGTGGTGCTTACAGGGGAAAACCTGGGGCGAGATTACAGCTCTCACACATACATGGGATCAAATAGGTTACAAATGTAAGAGAGAAATTTTTTGAAAAGTGTCGGAACAGAATTTGGCATTTAAAAAGGCATTAAGATTGAGACGTCTGTGCTGCTGACACACAACTGAAAACTACTAAATGAAGGAGAAACTAAGAGAAGAAAAAACATCCAGAAAAAAAACAAATAATGCATTTATAAGTATTTATGTACAGTCTGATTTCTTTCTGTAGGTGGAGAGAGTTACAAACTGCACTTTGGGTGTAAGATAGAACCCCACGTCCCAAATGACTCAAGAAGCCGCTTTAAGGTTAAGTTTTGTCCGAGTCTGTGTATTGAGTGTATGTGTTTTAAATTCTCACAGTGATGTGAATAATGCCATGGCAGGGATCCATGTTGTTTCCTGATGTTCTATTCAGCGACTAATCAAAATGTTGTTTTCCTGGTGAAGTAGTGACTCTCACACTGAACAATAATAAATGCTTACGGCGTTTGCCAAGCCACAAACAGAAACAGCTGCTTCAGAAGAGGATGTCATTTATTAATTTTTTCTCATTAGACAGTAAAACAGGTGCTTTTGATGAATAAAACAAGTTTGAAGGTAAAAAAAACAAAAGGATTATAAAGCTGATATGGGGTCCGCCAAAGCAGGTGGATCTAATTCATGTAAAATGCAGACGGGACGCAGAAACAATTGTTATAAAGCTCATTATGTGAAGCTGCATCTGAGCACAACATGTGGAAAACTTTTTTTTTATTGAAAAGTAGCCCATCAGCCTTAAGGTTTGATGTCTTAGATGCGTTTCTACTTTTCACAGTGTTACAGAGTGTTTTGAGTAGTCATGTGAAATGTGGTAGTCAAAGCAAACAGGTGAATTTGTATAAGAAACACACACGCAGACACACAGAGACATACACACTCACAAAAATAATGTTCGCCTCTCAGCACTAGGGATTCCCGGTTCGAATCCCCATCTGGGTGGAGTTTCCATGTTCTCCCTGTGTCCGCGTGGGTTTCCTCCGGGTTCTCCGGTTTCCTCCCACAGTCCAAAAACATGGATCAAGTCAATTGAATTCTCCAAATTGCCCCATATAGAGTGTGTCTGTGTGAGTGAGTGTGTGCGCAGCGATGGATTGGCGTCCTGTCCTGGGTGTATCTGCCCAGCGCCTGAGACGTTCTCCCCTGGATGGGCATGGGGAACCCCACCGCGACCCTAATAAAGGATAAAAGCGGAAGATAATGAATGAATGAATGAAATATTTAAGATAAATAATAATTTAAATAAAAACAGGAGTTTTGAGTTTGAAGATCCAAACTGGTACCAACAATCATGCCAAGGTCAAAATCATGTCACATTTTTCCCGGTTCGAAAAGACTCTGTGCCCCCGTTTCCAGAATCAGCTTCTGTTCTATGCTGTCTTCACATGGATGAGTAATTAGGAAGATGAACGAATGAATGAATAAATCTTATTTTCATGATTACTGACATTTTGAACTATTAAATATTTAGGATTCATTTCTCATTAAAAGAGACATGTGCTATAATATTAAGAGCTACATCTGACATCTCCCTGACCTTAATTTCTATAGAACGGGGGGATGAACTGGAACCTCAACCCATAAATAATCAGTCTGGAAAGAGGGGGGCGACCCACATAAACCTCTATAGTTTAAAAAAAAAAAAAGAATTTTCAATAAGCCTGTGCTGCTCTTGTGACCTGTTTTTTTTATCTCTGTGGAAGCACTGGGATAGGCTCTAGCCCTCCCTGATCAGGATAAGAAAACAAACGAATGAATGTTTAAATGTTAATTCAGCGCGTGACTGATGTGAGCTGAACACTAACAGAGAACTGAATGATGATGCTGCTGCCGCTGTGAGAGGCAGGATGTTCGGCTGTTCTGCAGAGTGCTTTAAGGCGGGGAACTGCAGTCAATGTGTTGCCCTGGTGGTGATTGTGTATGTTTGTGTGTCACGGACCCCTCGGCAGGTCCATTCATTCGCCACTCTTGGCAGTTTATTCTTTTAAGGAACGGGTGACAGGTTAATGGCTGGACACATTACGGCCTGAGACAAGAACTAGGCGCGAAGGAATGCTGTGAATTCTTTTCGGACTGGCGGTAACAATGCGACGGAGGATAAAGCAGAGACGGGCTGCGTCTCATTCGTTAAATTTGACGATTGTGGGAAAGCTGCCATCTCAAACGACCTTCTACAAAAATGTGTGGCTTTTATGATGAAGGATAAGAATGGCAAGCGAACATCACAGAGGGGATGCTTTCTGCATGGCTTCTGATGGCAGGGGATTATGGGATGGCTTGGGATTTCAGGACGATAACATCCCCAATGACTCGAGGGGGAGGTTCTGCTACACAATCCACAAAACAAGATGGACATAAATGTTGTAAAGGCATGTTAAGTGTGCAGCATCATTAAAGCTCAGTATGGTCCAAAACTTTAATTCATCTCATTATCTTAATCCTCACGGGGTATCCCCATGCTCATCCAGCTGGGAAGATTCACCCAGGACAGGGCGCCAATCCATTACTGGGCAAACACTATATATGGGCAATTTAGAGGAGGCAATTCACCTTAAATACATATACTGTGGGAGGGCCAACAAGGAAACTTTACCCAGATTGGGATTCGAACACAAAGCCACAAGAGACAATAATAACAGAATGCAGAGCTGAGAGTCCATCCATCCATTATCTTTCGCTTTATGCTCTATTAGGGTCGCGGGGGGGTTCCCCATGCCCATCCAGAGGAGAACGTTTCGGGCTCTGGGCAGATACAACCAGAACAGGGCGCCAATCTATTGCTGGGCACACACTCACTCACACAGACACACTCTATATGGGGCAATTTGGAGAACTTGATCCATGTTTTTGGACTGTGGGAGGAAACCGGAGAACCCGGAGGAAACCCACACGGTCACGGGGAGAAGATGGAAACTCCACCCAGATGGGGATTTGAACCGGGAATCCCTAGTGCTGAGAGATGAACGTGCTAACCACTAAGTCACCGTGCCGCCCCTGTGCTGAGAGTCATCCACCCAAATGGTTTCTGCTGTGGTTCTCTGCCATTTCTGACCAGTAAAGAACATCTGATTAACGAAGCCCTGGAACCCAACACACCCAAACACAAAATCCACTTATAACCCCATAGTGCCGCCTCTGCAGCACATTAAAAAGAGATGAGAAGTCTAATTTGTGTGCATCCTTACTGGCAGAATTAGGTTGTATGAACTGTAACTCTTAATACGCCGCGACCGAGGAGTTTGTGCACATCACAAGAACCCACATTAAAGCGAGATTCACTGCTGCAGCGCTTTCAAGGTGTGTGTTTGTGCGTGTGTTTGAAGTGCTGTTGATTTAAGGAGTCTTATCCCACGCCGGCTTGTCAGCCACAGCCTGGATTTAATGCACGTTCGGGCAAAAGATCACCCAACTCCTTACACCCGCGCCACGTTGCGCACACACCGCGCATCGTAATGCAACAGCACATGGTATGAATGCAGCACCTGGGCAGCCATCATCCCGCCAGCCTTTCATCTTTCTCATTTCCCGTGTGCCTGAACGCTCAGGGCTGGATAAGCACGATGCACTGAATATACATTCTGGAATCATCAGACTATGAGTTCCCTGAGGCTCCGGCAGCCAGCGAGCAATTCCGCGGCCCATGTGCTTATTTGTAAGTCATTTCTGTTTTCTTTTTTTTTTTTTTTTCTGGTGCCACTTGAGAGAAGAGATAAATTGCGAGGAGGCTTTAAAACGAGTTAACGAGTCAAAAATGCACAGAACTCTTCAGTCATGGGTTTTTTCCTGTTGTTTTTCGCATCACTGTGTAAGTCCTGGGTACTAATGAATAGTGCCGCAGTAGAGCCACTGAAAGCTTATGTCAAATTTAAGGTCATTTCTGTGTAGTTTGCATGTTCTCTTTTCTGTAGAATCGTCTCTGTAAGATCTCGTGAATAAAAAACGTCACGCAAAGACGTGTAAAATGGGTTAACTGTGCGTTAGCGAGACAACTGCACACCACGCAGCTTGATTTACGAAAGGCATGTATGAATTAGACACCTTCCTTTTTTGCTCCACTTATTGTTCATGTTCTCAGTTCCACTTCCTGTAAAGATGGACTTTGTAGTTCTATAATTCCAGACTGTAGTCCATCTTTTTGTGTTCTACAGTACATACTGTGTAGTCTGTTCTAATGGCCAGGACCCCAATAGTACCACCACAGAGCAGGGGTTATTGGGTTGGTGCATTATTCCTATCCCAGCAGTGTCACTGAGGTGGAGAACAAAAGGGGCACTAAACCCCCTCACCACATCAGTGTCACTGCAGAACTGACGATAAACAATCCACCACCCAAATGATACCTGTTCTGTGATGCTCCTGACCAACAGAGAACAGAGAACCAACAGGGGACCAACAACAACAAAGAACACAGATGGACTACAATCTGTAATTGGAAAACTACAAAGTCCATCCATATGATAAGTGGAGGAAATAGATAACAACACTGTATGTGTCCAGTGATCATAAACACACTTTAAAGTGCAGTAATAAACTCCAGAGATTAAAATCAGTATATATTGTACCTTGGGGAAGAGAACGTCACTTCTGTGCTTGTATTGTTACCGACATCAAACTAATAAATATTAATAGAATGTAAAATATCCACTTCTGTCCTGCAGTCATGAAATCTCTTGCATTGCTTCGCAGGAACGTACAAACATGAATTCTTCCCGTGTTTTCTCAGGGCCTCGGAGTTCCAGCCCTGAAGCACATGACGTGGTGATAGAACCGGGCAGGGCGCTTCATTTCTGGCTCCCTGGGATCATGTGCATCTCAGAATCCTTCATGTTGCATCTCGTCTGCCGTCACCACCGCCGTTGCTAGAACAGCACTTCGGATTCCTTAATATAGATTGTTCGTGCTTTACTGCCGTCCACAATGGCTCCCATGCTGCAATGCACAATGAAACCTGAATAATACATAAGGCAGTAAACAAAGGAATGCACGATCGCCAGCTCACTGCAATATATCCTCCCACACTCACAACTGCATGAGTAATTAGACATTCATGTTCATGCATAAATGGCTATCCTGCATTATACAGTGGCTTCCCCACGTACCAGCGGTGTCCATATACTATTGTCTATGATCTGGATAAAGGACATTTTGTCATTTAATTCCCAATAATCAATTAACATTCTAATCACAGCCAAGTGTCACAAAGCGGCCTCCGTCCCGCTTAGAGCTGCGCATAACCGCGCGGAGTGAGGCGCTCAACCAGGTCAACGTATAGAGGCTTTAAAGCAAACTGCATACAAACACAAAGCACAGGCAGTGTGTGTTTTAACACAAAAACCGAAGCATAAATAACAGAAGGCAGAACACCTGACCGCAAAGAGAACCAATAAAGTTCATTAATTCATTATCTTCCGCTTTATCCTCTATTAGGGTCGCGGGGGGGGGGGGGG
>JAFMOD010000224.1:2551739-2622444 GCA_019802435.1 Corydoras maculifer
TGGGCACACACTCACTCACACATACACACTCTAAATTGGGCAATTTTGAGAATTCAATTAACTTGATCCATGTTTTTGGACTGTGGGAAGAAACCGGAGAACCCGGAGGAAACCCACGCAGACACGGGGAGAACATGGAAACTCCACCCAGATGGGGATTCGAACCGGGAATCCCTAGCGCTGAGAGGCGAATGTGCTAACCACTAAGCCACCATGCCGCTCAGTAGAAAATATATTTTTTAAAAACCTTCCACCGAAGCACTGAAAAGAAATCAAGAAAAACGTCTCCTTATGTCCTAGCTCCCACCCAAAGTGATATTTCAAGGTGTTATTTATTTCAGCATGGGTCCTCTTCTGCACAGCTGAGATAAGTGTTAAAAGACAGATTAAAAAAAGACGGGAGAGGAGGGAAAAAAGGACAGGAAGGCAGAATATGAAAAAAAAAAAAAAAATCTGAAATAGCTTGCAAGGAAACAGTGATAGACTGAAAGGCTGAAGGAAGAAAGATACCGCCGCTATCACTGAAATAGTACAATGCAACGTTAAAATGGGATGAAGGCTGCAAAACATGCACACACACACACACACACACACACACACACACACACACACACGTTTTTACATTGTGGGGAATTTACATACCTACATAATATTGATTTTGTAAGAGACTAAACCGTAACCATAAATGCTACCAGCCTAACATTAACCATAAACTTACCCTAACCACTCTTAGACTTGTGGTTAAAGAACCAGAAAATCCCCGGTTTAATTCCCAGTCCCACCTGTGCTGACTGAAGTGCCCTTGAGCAAGGCACCTAACCCTAATTGCTCCCCAGAAGCCATGTACAAGGCTGCCCACCGCTCCGGGCACGTGTGCCCACCTCACAAGAGTGTGTATGTGTGTGTTTCACTGCACTGATCGGTTAAAAGTCGAGGACAAATTCCTCTGTGTGTAAGCACAGTGGGCAAAACAGATCACTGAACCAGAACCTTACACTAACCAGAACCAAACTATATGAGGAGCCATTGTATGAGGTTCCCACCAATAAATATGTCCTCGCAATGTTATATATACCTACACACACACACACACACACACACACACACACACACACACACACAGAGTGAACTGACTCAACCTCCAGCACTTGTTCATACACAAACCCAGCATTCTTCCTGATCCAGCTGAACGTATCAGACGCTCGGCTCAGAGTGACTCACCGTCTCAGAGTGACAGATCAAAGCCGGCGCTAATGAAACCAGCTCTTCCCGCCATTAAAACGCCGCTGAACTTCGAGAACTTGTAGACTAATTAAACTTCACAAATGTGAACACCCCCTACCCCCCGTCATCTGAAACATCGTGTCATACAGTATCAGTCCAACGTTGGACACGCCCCCTTTTTGTTCCACTTATTGCCCATGTTCTCATTTCCACTTACTGTAAAGATGGACTACACAGGAGTGGTAGCTCAGTGGGCATTGGGCTAGCAATCTGAAGGTTGGCGGTTCAAACCCCAGGTCCACTGCAGGTACCAGTGTGGGTCCTTGAGCAAGGCCCTTAACCCTCATTGCTCCAGGGATGCTGTGATTAACCCTGTGCTCACCTTGTAAGTCACTTTGGATAAAAATAAATGACCAATGTAATGTAAATGTAGCTACATGCTCTGGACCCCTATGGGACCAACACAGATCAATATGTGGTGGATGGTGGTGGATCATTCTCAGCATTGCAGTGACTCGGACATGGTGGTGCTCTTGTCCATTTACTGTGCACTTTATTAGACACTATCTACCCAATTGCTCCAGCTTGCAGATGTAAAATCAGCAACCAGGGCTCTTACGCAGCTTGCGTCATCAGTGCTCTCAGGATGTCAGTGCTTGCAGGATGCTGCCGACCGGACCAGTCTATCCAAAAATGCAGCTGACATTTACAGTGCTTTAAACGATGCAACCGATGTAACCTTTAAGTCTATTTTATTCTCTAAAAAAGGCAGCAGCCACACCACAATACACTTCATTTGCTTGCGAACATTAGCACTTAAGTTATAAACGGTGGGACCTGATTTCTGTGACATCCCAATACAGCCAATACTTTTATGTTCATTGCTTTACATACCAGGACACAGAAAGCTGGAACAGGAGCCTTCCCCAAACTGTTTCTGCAACATTAGAAAACCATGGCCAGGTTTTATAAACCTGTGGCAATGCAGCTGATTAAAACACAAAGTCAAAGATTACGAGGCCTGTCCCAGTACTTTTGCCCATGCAGTATATCTCGTATAAATGACGTGCTATCATGTTTTTGGGAAATGAAAAAAAGGCAACAAAGGTACCAGTTGCTCGAACAAAGAGTCTCTTCATTCAAAGCACTTAAAACCCATCAAACGCCTGATAACAAGGCCAATGTGAAAAGTATAAACATCAAAGTAATCTATTTGAGATTTCCCACACTGCTATCTTAAAGGACTTTCAAACTAAAGGTCAAAAAGGAAAAGATTTATTATCCTTCAAACTGCAAAGACATAACAGCTAAGTTTTGTAACGTGTAATGTTCTGCGTTTAGTTGGAAGTCATTTTGGTTTTTACGGTGCATGCAGAGGGCCGTTGTAGGCTTGTGGTTCTCTGGTTCGATTTCTGGTCCCACCAAGTGCCATGGCTGGTCTGCCCTTTTGCAAATCCAGAAAACATTCTTGTTCGAAGCCATGGATCATTATCCAACAACAGGCCCTGGATGTGAAGCTTAAGGAGGCACTTGAACCCGAGACCTTCTTGCTTTGAGAGGGAACTACTAAACGCTGTGCTACCATGCCAACCAAAAAGAAGCATGTAAACTAACGACATGTAACGGCCGTCCTTATACAAATCAAGAACCGATCTCGGTACCTTTCGTGTTTAGTGTCTTGTTTAAGCGACAGATTCAAACTGTCTGGTCAATAAGTCAATACCTCAGCACCTCCACCAATAATCCACCAACAGCTGAAAGAAGCCCAACAAGACAAGCTGAGGAAACAAAGACGGAAAGCTCATTCGGGCTAGATTTAATTCTTGTGGCGATGGCGGAAATGGACAGAGGAACCACAGAGGAAGCTGCTGAGGCTTTTAAGACAATTTCGTAAAAAGCCTCACGAATTCTGATGATTTAACAGATTTACTGACTAGACATGGAGGACCGTGCTTTTGCCAAATGTAATGGAATAACACCTTTCTGACACTTTGTAATGCCCTTTTCGCCATCGCCTTCTTACACAACACTTTCTCTATACTATTTAATATGGTACTAAGCAGTTTGGGACACAGCCAGACAGCTTCCTTTGATTGGGCGATAAAGAACAGCTGCTTTTAATGGCATTAAATGAATATAACAAGCCAAGGGCATGGGAATCAAACTGAGGGTCTTAACGGAGCAAATACAGTAAGCTTTTAAAGACAGCATTAAAGATTTTAAGCATCTGCTGAGGATACAGCTGCAAATGTCGACGCTGGAACATGTGCTATTCACCAATCGATCAAATAAAACATTAATAAAGAAAAATCCTACACATTTCCATGTGATTTCATGTATTAGTAATGTCGCAATACATATTTACATACAGTAACATTATTATTTAAACATACAGAAGCTTATTTGACCACTATATGGCTCTACAAACCAAAACGTCTGACTCAATGGATTAACTGCTTGGCAAAACTGCAAACTGGCGCCGATCCAATCAGCAGCACGAAGCTCTAATCACTCAGCCTTCAATTTTCATGTGAATAAACACTTTATATTAATTGATCAGGGGTTTAAAACACTATTTCGATAGCATTTGATACCAGTCAAAAGTTTGGACACGCCCCCTTCTTGCCCCATAATCTATTTCCTCCACTTATCATATAGATGGACTTTGAAATTTTATAATTCCAGACTGTAGTCCATCTGTGTTCTTTGTTGTTGTTAGTCCCCTGATGGTTCTCTGTTCTCTGTTGGTCAGGAGCATCAGAACAGGTATCATTTGGGTGGTGGATTGTTTGTTGTCAGTTCTGCAGTGACACTGATGTGGTGAGGGGGTTTTAGTGCAGCAGTGCTGCTTGAGTTTCATTTAAACACCTCAGTGACACTGCTGGGATAGGAATAATACACCAACCAAATAACCCCTGCTCTGTGATGGTACTATTGGGGTTCTGACCATTAGAACAGAGTACACAGTATGTACTGTAGAACACAGATGGACTACAGTCTGGAATTGTAGAACTACCAAGTCCATCTTTATGATAAGAAGAGGAAATAGATTATGGAGCAGGAAGGGGGCGTGTTCAAACTTTTTACTGGTATCAAATGCTATCAAAATAGTGTTTTAAACCCCTGATCAATTAAAATAAAGTGTTTATTCACATGACAATTGAAGGCAAAGTGATTAGAGCCTTTCTCTATTCTCTCATCTTTACAAAAAGTGAGACTGAGAACTTGGAGAATAAGTGGAACAGAAAGGGTACTGTATTATAGATCTCTTAAGTTGTGTGTCGTTAGCAGTCCTCTTTTTGCCCTTTTTGCCCTTTTTGCCCTCTGGGTCTCAGATTAATAGCATGGCATCATGTCCCCCAGGAGGAAGAGATAACCAAAAGAAAATCTGATTTTAAACATTTTTCATAGTTTACATTTATTTAGACATTTACATTAGGTTCAGACAGGTTTAGGGCTTAATGACATAGGGATAGGTCTTATTGCTGCTGGATGGACATGAGGCCTCCACATGTATTGTATGATATGACTTACAAAGTCGCTTTGGATAAAAGCGTCTGCTGAAGGACTAAATGTTTGTAAATGTAAATGTCAGTATCCAGCAAAATAATTCGAAATAAAGGTCAATCAAAAATTAATATTACACCCCCCACACACACACATACACACTCTCTTACCTGTATGATGAAAACAAACCAGAAGTGTAGGATCATCCAGTGAAGACATGAAACAAAGAAACAGATAAAATAACATTACATTGTGGCTCAGATTGATTTAATTTCAGCTAAATATTTACATCTAACTTCTGAGACATCAAATACGTTATTAGATTAAGAAATAGTGTGAGGCGATGTATGGTACGTGTCTGTCCGTGTGTAAGAGCCTGTCAGGTGAGCGTTGAGGGATGGGAGCAGTTCTGAACACGGTTTATAAATCCTCTCAGAGGTGCTGACAGGCTTTCTCATGTTAGCTGACATAAGCAATAAAGATTAAAACACTTATGAATGTGGCTTATAAAACTCTCGAAAAGATGTATAAGCTCTGGTGAGCGACGTGCCATAAATCTGAAGAGAAATAAACAGTGATGATGATGACTACAAATATAATGACTGTAAATCTTATAAAAAAATGTCCACAATAAAATGATACAGACTCACAGCCTTTTAAAAAACAACAAACGCTGATTCTGTGGTAAAACACATTCACTTCATGTTTTATAAGTACCAGTCAAAAGGACACACCCCTTATTGTTTTGTTCTCAGTTTTTGTTCCCCTTATTGTCAATGTTCTCAGTTCCACTTACATCTGTTTGGGTTCTACAGTACATACTGTGTATGTTCTAATGGTCAGGACTCCAATAGTACCACAACAGAGGTACTATTTATTATTATTTGGTGGGTGCATTATTCCTATCCCAGCAGTTTCACTGAGGTGTTTAAATAATACTACAGCAGCACTGCTGCACTAACACCCCCTCACCACATCAGTGTCACTGCAGAACTGACAATAAACAATCCACCACCCAAATGATACCTGTTCTGTGATGCTCCTGACCAACAGAGAACAGAGAACCAAAAGGGGACTAATAAAATCAAATAACACAGATGGACTACAGTCTGTAATTGGAAAACCAAAAAGTCCATCTATATGGGAAGTGGAGGAAATGGAGAATGGAGTAAGAAGGGGGCGTGTCCTATCTTTTCACAGATTCCAGCTCATAATGCCATCGCACCACAGTGTTAATAAAACAAAACGTGTTGAATGAATAATAGATGAATAGATTTAGGTCAGTCATGAGAACGACGTCCTGTCAGGAGTGCACACCTGCAGGTCCAGTATAAATCGGGTTCTGTTATTCAGAACCAAGTGTGTGATGTCAACAAAAGTTTATTTGAATAAGTTTGATAATTATGACGACATACGATGGTGTTGGCAGCTTCTCTGAGGCTCTAGACCGATTCTCAAACTGGGTTACTCTGACCCGCAGGGACACCCCCTACACTAAGCCATGAAGACATGAAAAATACATGTGTCTGGTGGATAGTACACAGAACTGAAAGCACTTAAAACGATGATGCTGATTAATTAGAACCATGTGATGAAATATATATTACAAATTCTTTGATATTTTATAGCTGAATGTAGAGATTTATTTAAATACATCATGGCTTATAATTCAACGTCTCTCTGTGGGTTTTCTGGTTTCCTCTCATAGTCCAAAAACATTGATTCAACGTGTGTCTGTGTGAGTGAGTGTGTGCCCAGCAATAGATTGGTGTCCTGTCCTGTCCTGGGTGTATCTGCCCAGCACCCAAAACATTCTCCCCTGAATGAGTATGAGGAACCCCCCACGACAAAATTAGAGGATTGGCAGTGGAAAGTGGTAGATAATGAGATGAGATAAGATGAGATAATTCAATCAGTCACATGTCTGTTACGGATATAACTGCCTTTAGTTCCCGACTGGTTTGTATTGATCGTTATTTAATGATTTAGGATCTTAATTTACTGCTGAACAAACAGAATTTTACCATTTTGCAGGAAAGGCTTCAACGCCCTGACTAATCCCCATATCTGCTTTGTTTCAACCACAGGACGGAAACGTGTTTGCGATTTGTCAGCAGGTGCTTTGTAATTGTGATGAATGTTATCTGAAGCAAACTGATTTAAAACAGACGGTCCTCTGTTCATTTTCACTTTTATACCGTTTTCTGCTGCAGGCTATCAAACAAAGCACAGCATTTAAAACGCATTTCTTTTCCTTAAACAATTTCAGACGACGACCAACTCCGAATGTCACATTACAGTCAGCATATATAAATACTCACATCAGTACTCTATCAACAAATACCCCACTTTTAGAACATGGAGTTGTATTGCTACATGCCCACGTGCACGTACATTCTTTACATTAAGTACAAAGCAGCAGCCGACATAAGAGACAGAGTGTGCTAACCAGGTACTGACATCTAATGGCTACCACATGATCCAGCATAGCGTGATCCTCAACACGCTGAAGCCCAGAAAACACAACTTCAGCAGGTCTATTAAGCAGATGCCCTTATCCAGAGTGACTTACAAAAGTCATTACATGATACAATCCAGGCAGCTCAGGCTTTAATGGCCTTGCTCAAGGGCCTAACAGAGTCAGAGCGGCAGTGCCGAGGCTTAATCTGTCCACTCTCACTTTCTGTACTAACCACTGCTTTAAATAGATAAAAAAGAAAAGGAAAAAAAATAAGATTCGTCGTTATTATAAAAAGCGTATATGCAAGCTTGGACAGTTGGTGGGGGGGGAGGGGTAGGGGTGTAGTTAGACATTTCAGGGAAACATATAATAATGGAATTTGGTCCAGAAATGGTAAGCTGTCATCACATCTCATTATCTTCTGCTTTATCCTCTAATAGGGTCACAGGGTGGTGGTTTCTCTATGTCAGTTTAAGGGAGAATGTTTCGGGGGGCTGGATCCTGTACAGGATCCAAATCCATCATTGGGAACACACTCAATTAACAGCAGTCAATTCAACTTCATTTTTTTTTACCAGGAAAACTGGAAAACTTAGAGGAAATCCATGCAGACAGATGAAGAACAGGGAAACTTCACCTGGATCGGAATTCGGACCTGGGACCCCAGCGCTGAAAAGCTGACGTGCTAACCACTAAGCCAACATGCCGCCCGAAAGGGTTAAGAACAACGAAAAAGACTACAGTACCATTTTGGGAAGTTGGCAGAATAACCTTGAGATTGATCTCCTTTCATTTTTTTATTATTGTTTGGAGTTTTAAACAAATGAGAGTGTATTATGTGCCATTAAGCCATCTGGTCCACTGCTGGAGGGAATGCTGTAATAGCCTTGTTTAACTTTTTGCCACGTTTACTATTTTATACTGTGGATTCAATTGAAGCAACATTACACTCTGAAAAACACAGGGGTTCCATTTTCCATTTTTGTTGACGGAGTTAAAATAACTCCGAAGCTGGGACGTATTCAGTTGTTGACCTGTTTTTCGTGTTTTAACATTAAGAACTAAGTAAAGTAAAAAGTGAAAAGTCTTCTCTGCCGTCCAGAGATCAGCGTACGGGAGCTTAGCTGCGTTTCATCTCGTTTTGATCGCAGAATGAGAACGAACAGGTGGGTGGGTGGCATTTCTTGCCTTAGAACTGCTTAAGGCAAAAACACACTCCGTCCTCAATTCGACCGAGGTCTAATCCCTTCTGACACTGCCAAGATCCAACACTCACTGCGACTGCTCATCACCCACCACCATTACATTATGCCCCTTCACCAAACATACACTTTACTTTTCGTTCTCTGGGGATTTTCTATAACATTATGAGCCAACAGCCCAAACAGCAACACATTGATAATGACCTGAAATTTCTATTTCCTCTGAAATTAATTATACTTTTGATGACGATCCAACATCAAGCCACCTTTTGGTTCATTAGCAGTCTGAAAACAATGTAACAAAGTGAGTTTAATTTGATTTAATTCATGTTAATTTAGCCGCACAGCAGAACTGTCTGAAAGCAGTTTTACAAATGCCAGAATTATTGACTTAATGTATCGATCCAAAGCCACTAACAAAACACTAAAAGAAGAAAATGCAACATATCTATTTAATCAATTGTGCATTTAGAATTTATATTCCAGTAGTAGCCTTTAGTTATAGATTGCAGTTCGACCAATTAAGTGCACGTTAACATTAATATCATTAGCAGGAAACGTCCTCATAAGCCTGGGCAAAGTTCGACCAAATTATATAAGCAAGTAAGTTTATCTATAATTATTTTACTATCGCCATAAAATAATGCAGAATGTTTATTCATTCATTTATTATCTCCCGCTTATCCTCTATTAGGGTCACGGTGGGGTTCCCCATGCCCATCCAGGGGAGAACGTCTCGGGCGCTGGGCAGATAGACCCAGGACAGGGCGCCAATCCATCGCAGGGCACACACTCACTCACACAGACACACTCTATATGGGGCAATTTTGAGAATTCAATTAACTTGATCCATGTTTTTGGACTGTGGGAGGAAACCGGAGAACCCGGAGGAAACCCACGCAGACACGGGGAGAACATGGAAACTCCACCCAGATGGGGATTCGAACCGGGAATCCCTAGTGCTGAGAGGAGAACGTGCTGACCACTAAGCCACCGTGCCGCCTAATGCAGAATGTTTTAAAAGCAAAGAAACTATTTCCTCCCCGACAGATTATAATTACCAAAACATTTGAGCCAACCTTTGTTAACAGTTAGCTTAATTCACAGCTCTGATAAATGCTAACACGTTTAAACAGTTTTAAATTTAGTTTTTATTAATCCTCTTAACATGCGGCACCATGAGGTTGTGGTTAGCACGTCCTCCTCTCAGCGCTGGGGTTCAAATCCCAATCTGGGTGGGTTTCCGTGTTCTCCCCGTCTGTTTAGGTTTTTCCCGTGTTCTCCAGTTTCCTTCCACAGTCCAAAAACATGGGTTCAAGGTAAATTGAATGCTCTAAATTGCCCCATATAGAGTGTGGTTGTCTGTGTGAGTAAGTGTGCCCAGTGATAGATCTCCTTCTTAGATGTATCTGCCCAGAGCCTGAAACGTTCTTACCCTGGATGAGCATGGGGAACCATCCGAAAAGTCGGAGAGAAATCGGAACTGAATCAAGGTTGTTTCCGTCATATTTAAAGCTAATGTGGCTATTATTATTATTAGCATTGAGAGCTATTGGTAGTAATGTTAGCTAGAAAGTGTAGCTAGCTTTGCCTCTGACATATTTAATTTTTGTATATCTATAAACCAAAGAATTTCTCAAAAGATAGTTGGACAGCTGAGGGGTAGTGTCATGGTTAAATTGCTAACTTTAGCATAACGCAGGCCATTGTTCCTTGCAGGTCGGTCATTACCGAGCTGACATCAAAGTCACGCAAACTGCAAGATCAGTGTCACAATTCTGACTTGAAAACGCTTCTCTCTGAGCAACAGTGCTCTTTAATTGGAACAACCACCTCCTCTACCTTACTTTAAATAAGAATCTTGGCTCCTCTCAGCTTGCAAGGGTCATCAGTGTTCGGTAATGGCTCGCTGCATAAGGTTAATGAGGCTACCGCTGGGGCCACAATGGCTACCACGAGGACTGTTCAGGGCTTAATGAAGGTTTCTCTTCAAGTGATCTCCTTTCGGGGACTGAATGTAGACTAATGAGGGCGTTCTATAAGGGACAAAGTGAAGGAAATCATGAATCACAGATAATGTGGTATACAGTGCTTCAGAGTTAGAGAATCTCTTTTAGGATAATTGGCTTCATCTAAAACCAAAAGTTACAAGTGATTCAATAAAAAAAACAACACAACTGCCTAAATATACTGGAAGAGAAAAGGCTAATTTTATAAAATGATTAAAAATGCACATATAACTGGGCGGGTGGCCCGTTGTAGTGGTTTAGCATGTTCGCCTGTCAGCGCTGGGGATCCAGGTTTGAATACCAATCTGGGTGGAGTTTCCATGTTTAGTGTACAGGGTTCTCAGGTTTCCTTCCACAGTTAAAAACCAGAACAAAACATGGATTAAAGGTAACTTGAATGCTTTAAATTGCCCCATATGAGTGTTTGTGTGTGTCTGTGTGTGCCCAGCGCTAAATTGGCACCCTGTACTGTGTGCCCAGCACCTTTTACTTAAATGGGGATGGGGATGGGGATCTCCCCCTGTGTTATATTGAGGGATGAGACAATAATTTCTGCAATTAATCATGATTAAAAATGTTACAATAAATAAACCATAAGAGCCAGAACTTTAAACCAAGTGGAGCAAAAAATAAAGTTAAACTGGTAGCAAACTTCCCTTAAACTTAAATAAATAACAAACATAAGAAACTGTGCATTGCTAATGTGACTTTTTGTTAATTATTGCATATTAATCTTAATAATCACAAAATGGTGAATCGTTTTTTAAACAATAAACCATCAAAATATGAAATCGTTTCATCCCTAGTAGTGACCCAATGAATATAATTCTGGAATGTGGAATTTGTGAGTCCCTGCAAACACACACCACATGCAAACTATTTGGAAAGCGCAATAAAGACTAATTACAAAGGCAAATGGATGGAGTTCGCCAGATGCTGCTGAAATATTGACTGTAAACTGCTTTTATGGTCACATAAGACTTGGAAACACTTGTTTAACAAGTTAACTTAGTGAGTACCACCACAGTGGCAGTGCAGTTTACTTTTTGTGTCGTGTGTAAAGAATATGTAATGCTGTGTTCCTTCGGGTATTCTAGAACGCATGACATCATAGTCAACAAACCATGACTGGAATGAATCTCCAAACAGAACAGCAGGACAGTAATCTCAAACATTTGTCTGACTCAATGCAAAATTGTTTAATAACCGAAGGATGGTCAACTGAGTCCCCAGACGGGAACCAGACAGACAATCAGGGGTGGAAGATGATGAATGGGCAACAGAGTCAGAAGGCTCCAGAGAGTAGGAGTATTCGAGTAATGCTTCTTGCTCTGCGATCTTTCCTACCACAGGGTCATTTAACTTTATAAAACAATACATGTAAATGCTCATTTTTTTTCACGATGTAAGACAGCATCCCAGAATTGTTCTCCAGATCTGAATCTTTTACACAGCTGAGAGATGGAATCTTTAAAGCATGTCTTGGGTCTGCGCCCTTAAGGATTTGTCTGAAAAAAACATGAGCTGGTCGAAGGGACTCTTTGATATACCCACACCAATTCGGCTAGCTGCTCTGAATTCTTAGGAGAAGGAATTCTACTGGATTCTCATGGAGTGAAGGAAAACAACCGGGACGAGTCGGAAGTTCCTCCCGGAGAAGACGACTAGTATCACAATTAGCCTACTAATAAAAAATGTTCCTGCAGAAAGGAGAATATGTAAGTAGTGCCAACTACTCTTGGCCACCAATCACTGGTGTTGCTGCTCGAACCTTGAGGTGGCGAGGCATCTTGAGCCATCTCTTGGCGGCTGTACAGAGTATATAAACCTCTGCAGGCTCCTGAAGTGCAAGTATTTTAAACGTGGTGGTAAGACAAGCAACATGTGGATTTATAAAGGACACACACACCTTCAGCTTCATTTAGAAGATAATACCAAGGTGACAAGCTGAAGATGATCTGTGATAATCACATACTCTCAACTTTCTAATAACAGGTAAAACACACCCTGCGCACGGCCAATAACAACATGGTTCAATGAGTTTGGTGTGAAGGAATTTCAGCTGCCTGCACGAAGCCCCGACCTCATTGAACTCCTTTGGGATGAATCAACGCTTCAGTTATGAGCCGACCTTCTTTTCGAAAAATCACTGCCTAAAATGTACAAATGCATTTTAAAACAAATGAGCTCAAATTTCAGCAAATTGCGGATGAAAAACATCCTTTACAGCTACCCTTACAGCTGCGCCAGTCTTTAGAGTTCTATAACACTGTCAATTATAGGACAGCGTTATTGTTTGGTGGGTTATAGCTGCTATGTTAGAGTTCATTTTAATGTAATTACCGTTATCGGCCCGTCAGTAGTTTAAAAAAGGACCGTCATCCAGTACAGCCAACCTTAATCTGATATGAAGATAAGTTTTCACAGCATGTATGAACACCTGCCCCCCCTTTAACAAGACAATGACATGAAGACGACCCACATGTACGACAGGCTGCACAATAGTGGGATGAAAAGCAATAATAGGAGCCTCTGCCAAACATAGCGTGGATGAAGCGGGATTGATTACAGTGTTGATACCGGTGGTGGGAAAACACACAAACTAAACACACCAACGCTTTTGTTCATGAACCTTTCAGCAGATGCTTTGTTAGTAGAACAAAAAACGAAAGTACACACACCTGCCTGGGTAAGAACGATTTTTTTTTTTTTTTTAGAAATAGAGAAAACATAAAGAACAAGAAAGAGATTGCAAAGAAGGATGAAGACTACCACCAACTCTGGTTACCTGTGTGCAGTTCAATGAGCCAGTCCCTTTGGCAAATACAAAGTAGTGAATCGTAACATACACAGCACTTCAATTACTACAGACAACATTGTGGACATTGTGATGTCTTGAAAACCTCTGGTCAAAGAATAATTTGAATTAATTTGAATAATATTTAAAAACCCTGGTCGAACAATCATATTATATTTGAAACCCCCTGGTTAAAGATATATTATATTAAAGAATCTGTAGTAGAATATTCAAAAATTATATTTATTATAATAATTATTAAGGCGGCACCGTGGCTTAGTGGTTAGCACGTTCACCTCTCAGCGCTAGGGATTCCCGGTTCGAATCCCCATCTGGGTGGAGTTTCCATGTTTTCCCCGTGTCTGCGTGGGTTTCCTCCGGGTTCTCCGGTTTCCTCCCACAGTCCAAAAACATGGATCAAGTTAATTGAATTCTCAAAAAAATTGCCCCCCTATAGAGTGTGTCTGTGTGAGTGAGTGTGTGCCCAGCGATGGATTGGCGCCCTGTCCTGGGTCTATCTGCCCAGTGCCCGAGACGTTCTCCCCTGGATGGGCATGGGGAACCCCACCGCGACCCTAATAGAGGATAAAGTGAAAGATAATGAATGAATGAATAATAATTATTAATAATAATACAATGCAGTTTACATTGGAAAGAAATCTGAAAGTAAAACAGATATTATTTACAAACCTCTGGTCAAAGAATCATATATTATATTTAAATACCCCTGGTTGAAGAATAACATACTATATTATCTTAAAGAACCCCTGGTTGAAGATTCAGATACAGTATTATATTCATAAACCCCTGGTCGAAGAGTCATATATTATATTTAAGAACACCTGGTCGAAGAGTCATATATTATATTCAAAATATATGGTTGAAAAACCATATATTTGTAAACTCCTGGTCGAAAATTCATATTTTAAATTCGTAACCCCCTGGTCGAAGAATAATACATTAAATCTGAAAACCTCTGGTCGATGATCCATATATTATATTTGAAGCCCCCTTATTAATATTTTATTGATTTTTCCAAGTCTACAGAATTTTACAATAAATTCATGTATCCAGCTTTAGAATTAATCAGCATCCAGACAAAAACCTCACATGGCTACCGAACAAAGACGTGTGCTCCGCCCCCAACCAGAAGCCGGCTGTTTTCCACCAAGAGAGCCATGAACGTCTGACTGTTGACGTCTGGAGAGGTCAGCGGTGGACCTGGGTTTTTTTCAAGATAGAAACATGCCAGAAATGTACCTGAACACACCTCATATTGAGACGGCCACGCCCATCGAGGGAGATGTATTCACAAGCAGCGTTGCTATTTAAACGATGCAGGAGGAAGTAATAAAATAGACTGTTTGTAGGGTGTAAGATAGTAAAGAGCAGCACATTGCTTCTTATGCTGGGTGTAAGACAGAACCCTTGTTCTTACAGCTTGACTGATTCTCTGTGCATAAAGACAGGGATTGAGACGTCAGGTGTTAAGAACCGACACTGAGCCTTAACTCAGATCTCATTTAATACGTACAAGATGAGCTGAAACATCAGCTGCAGTACACGCCTCTCCCACAACATTACGATTTAAGTTCCTGAATAAGGTCACAGAAGAGCGCTGGACTCACACGTTAGTTTTAGTATGAAGAACACTGACTGAATATTCGGGAGTTGGATGAATAAATGATTGAATGATTCGGGGGCGGAGCAGAGGGAGCTCGGCCTGATGGAGAAATCGGTAGGAGGTCTGTCTTTTATGTATTTTAAACTAGTTTTATCTCATTAGAGCCGCTTGCTTAAACGTAGCCTCAAATACAGGACAGGCCATGTTTCATCTCGGGGTGAATGAAAGCAACGCAGCAGGAGGCGCCGCGTTCACGTCCAAAACGGTCAGAGTTTATTCAAATGTGTTTATTAAAAACTAAATCCTTTATAATCTGGTCTTCTGCAACGTCATCTAGTCCGGTTTTAAAGAGAACAGTGATCACTGAGGATTCCAGTTTCTCTAACAATCAAAAAACTGCCATCTAGTGGCCAAAATACAGAATGTAGTTTATAAACAACAGCTGCAACAGGTTCAATCAGTCGCTGTTTATATAAATCTGTATTTTATGATTTAAGATATTGTATTGTATTTAATGCCTTGATATGAATGTGGAGCGCTCACAGGTGTGTGTTATTGTCAGTGATGTCACAGCTGGATAAACGGCTCAGCCAATCAGATTTAAGGATTTAAACTACCTGTTTTTTAAGAAGCATTGACCCAGAGAGCAGCGAGATCTGTGACCAGCACAAACACCCTCTAGTTTCGGATGAGTTATGACAGGATGTTGACTTCTAAACATGAAATTTAAATTGAGTTTTAATCTGCGAAGCCTGAACTCATCAGTTTTTTAAAACATTCATAGAAAAGTAGAGGGACATTTACATTTTTCTGTCTTTAGGAAACTAATATCATTCAACGTCGCTGTGTTTTTTTCCGGTCTACGAGGAAAATCAGCAGAATGCCAGTGGCCTGATTGATGTATCACTGAGCATCAATTTATGCCGCGCACAAGACCTGCATCCCAACATCTCCGCGGGGTCTGAAAGAAGGACAAAGGAAATAGGGCATAGCCGAGGAAAGTGCACTTGTGTGGGCAATCGGAGTGCATTTTGGCCTGCAATCAGTCCCTGTATAGAGCAGCATCAATCAGCGCGGCCTGGCCATAGTGCGAATGCAGAGGCCATATGGAGCGATGTGCTCAAGTTATGTTACACAATCTGCTGTAGTCGTGCCAGACAAATCCTCGCCATTTCACATGGCAGCAGGGGTGAGAAGGGAGAGAATGTGTTACTAAAAGAGGAATATTCAGCAAGCTCAGCATCGGCGTGAGCTACACCAAATTACAAAAGCCCGCCTCACGTTATGACCGAGGCTGGGGGGGGGGGGGGCGCGGGGGGCAAATCGGCTCCTGAAATCAAGGTTCTCTGGACAGCGGGCTGGTCAGAACTAATGGCTGATGTGACATTTCCCTTAACGCTCTCAAATTTCAAACAGACTGTGGTCCATCTGTTGTTCCGCCCACTGAGTTCGTCCATGTTACTCTGTTCTGTAATGGCCAGCCTCCTCACCAGATCAGTACGGATCAGTATTTGGTGCTGGATCATTCAGAGCACTGCAGTGATGCTGACATGCTGGTGGTGTGTTAGTGTGTGTTGTGCTGGTTTGAGTGGATCAGACACAGCAGTGCTGAGAAATTACTGTACGCTTGATTAGACACATCAACCCTGTTGTTTCACTTTGAATGGAAAGAGATTGCAGTACAAAGACACACACACACTTAAACCTGCAAACTTTTAAATTTGATTAATACCACCCTAACCATGGACCTCATACCCAAGTGCATACACATATACACACACACACACATATGTATACGTGTGGACACAAACACACAGACACACACATTTAGTGGTGAGGGACATTTTAATATCCTTTAATAGAGAAAAAGAGAGACAGAGACCCAAATTTCAATCCTAAATCCTACACTAATATTAACATGATTTAGAACTGCATGTTTTTCATGTTTTCACAATTAAGTGAGGTCCCTGTGTACACACACACACACACACACACACACACACACACACACACACACACACACACACACACACACACCCCCCCCCCCCCCCCCCCCCCCCCCCCCCCCCCCCCCCCCCCCCCCCCCCCCCCCCCCCCCCCCCCCCCCCCCCCCCCCCCCCCCCCCCCCCCCCCCCCGAGCCTGGCGGTGACAGCCCTACCCACCGCGTTACCATGCCACCAAGTTAAAAACGGCTTTAATTACTAGAGTCCTGCTCTGCTCACTGGGGAGCTCATTTCCGACATGAATGCCTAATGAATTCTGAGAAGTTGTTTCCAACCAAAATAAAAAATACTAAAGGCCCGCGGTTCTCTCCTTTCTGTGCTGGGAGGAAGATGGAACCTGCCTCCATCGTGCGTCTGTACTTCAGCTCAGTGCGGGGGAATGCGGGGAAATGATATGCTAGGAAATAACTTGGCGGCTATCAGAAATGGATCAGATCTCACGCGGCGATACGAGGCTTAAATTGGGCCGCGCGATGACGCTTGATTGGCTACGGAACTCGGCGCACGACCTTGGCTCCAGGTCGTCCGGGCGGTGTGAGTTCCAGCCGCCGCCTGCACCTTCCTGTTGTGTTCCCGTCCACCGGTGCAGCCGTTTGATGGATGAAAGCAGACGGCAAATCTCTCACATGAATGTTCCGTTCCGCCGAGCTGCGCATCGCTCTGATTTCTGTTCCTGCTCCACTAAAGAAAGCAGCTGCCAAAGAACCTGCAGGAACCTAATGGAGGAAAATGAGTGTTGATATTTCGCAAGGTTTCTCATTTCGGTTCCAGCAGTTTGGATTTTCTATACGCAGCGCTGCGTACATCTCTCTTTTCTCTTATTGCTTCAGCTGCAGACGCTGCACAGATGCACAGACTGTTCCAAACTCATACAGGATTCAGAAATCCATTCATCTCCCTCATCATTCAGTAGAATGAGTTGAAACCCAGACGGAGGTCAGAATGATGTCCTCCTGGTCTTTGGGGTCTTGGTAGGTCCATTTTTCTTCCTCTCAACTCTGGGGATCGAGGTTTGAATCTCGATCTGGGTGAAGTTATCATGTGAGTTTCTTCCAGGTTCTCCGGTTCCCTGCCACAGATTTGGGAGCATCTTGGGTGCATCTGCCCATCGCCCGAAACACTGTCCTCTGTATTCATACAGGAAACCCCCCTGCGACCCCAGTAGAGGATTAAGCAGAAGATAATGCATGGATGGTTGGATATTTTACGCACTGAGTGGTGTAGTGCTTAACACGTTCACCTCTCTGCTGAGGAGCCAGATTCGAATCCCGTTCTGGGTGAAATTTCCATGTTCTTTCTGTCTCCGGTCTGCGTGGGTTTCCTCCGGGTTCTCCGTTTTCCATCACAGTCCAAAACATGGATTTATAGTTCATGTGTCTGTGTGTGTGAGTGTGTGCCCAGCGACAGATTTTTTTTTATCTGCCCAACGCTCAATGTCCTCCCATGTCACAATCTGAATCCTGAACAACCCTATCCTCTAAAAACTTGTGGAAGGTGTTTTTCACATTCATCACACACTGTTTTTAAATGAACCTGCCGTTTCATGTGCCAAACTCAACAGCGCTCTGCTGTCCCCGGGTTCCGTCTCATTACAGTGCAGACTACAGTGAGCTCGGGTCGAGTTCAATACAAACTGCGGCAGAAGATAAACAGACACGAGTCTCACAGACGGAAGAAAGCAGCAGGGGTCAGAGCGCGATGATGGACCGATGAAGTCGCTCGATACTCGCCATCCCGACGTCGCCTGTTACTTGTCCTTCCATTTCCACTGTTCCTCCTCCTCAGTCTGGCTGTGTGTTACAGCAGATGATGCTCAGTAATGAGGGTGATACATGCTGATGGCTATAACTCTTCCCATCCAGCTGCAGCTGGGTCATCCTTGTATCCTGCGGAGCTCTGCTGATGAGATATTTACCACCAGCCTGTAACTAAATGCCCTCCATCTTCCTCTATAGGCAGTTTCCGAGGTGAAATTATTACTCACTTAGCAACAGTAGTTCAGCGATTTCACAGGGAGCAGCACAATCCGCAGAGGAGCAAGGCACTCAAGGTTTTTGGTTTTATTTGATTGCCACTGAACAGAACCGAATCAAATTCCGTCATTTCCATCATTATTGTTTCATTTTTAAACAACAAGACAACCAAAAAAATCTCATCTTTCACTTAATCCTATTCTGGGGACTAGGGTCACGGGGGGGGGGGGGTGTTCTCCATGTTCATCCATGTTGTTTTGGATACTGGACAGGACGCCGATATATTGCTGGGCAAACAGTCACTCACCAAGACACACATACATACTGTGGGAGCAATTTAAATAGGGGCAATTTAGAGCATCCAATTCACCTGAAATGGACCCGGAGAGAACATGGAAACCACCAAGATCAGGATTTGAACCTGGGTCCCCAGTGTTAGGAGACTGGCCTTTCACTCATTAGTTATGAGCAATCACATATGGAAAAGCCAGGTGTATTTAGGTGGCACACGTTCAGCATGTGGTTTCCATGGTAACGTGTTTATGTTGGCGCCCAGTTTTCCTCTGTACTTTGTTTTAATTTTATGTTTTGAGTTGATTATTAAATTGGAGGAGCTCGTTTGTTTGGTGCTTGTCCTTCCATGGCGGAACATTCTGGTTAACTAGCGCAGGCTGCTGGTATAGTTTAGATCATCTTCATCAAACTCCTCCAACATCTTTATGGACCGTTCTTCATTGAAACAAAAAATCTCTATACCTTTGAAGGTATATAAAATGTCCAATGTCCATTACAGAACCCTTTATTGCACCTGTGGAAACCAATCAAAGCTCTCGATTTAGTCACACAGTGGAACAAGACTAGAAAAAAAAAATTCATGATTGATTTCCAAAGGTCTCCCTGGTCCTATTCAAGAGCTCCTTGAAGGTTATAAGCAGGCGCCTTTGGAGCAGTAAATCAGATGAACAGGTGATTTGACCTCACGTTCTAAAGGAGCAGAGCAGCCGTCCCCAGAAATCAAGAGGCATTAAAGATCTCGAGGGCATGCTTACACACTTGAGAACACAAAAGGACCTTGTTTAGCTCTAAATGCCCTCAAATGGCACAGCCCTTCATCACTTGAACCGCCGTCATCGTAAAGCCATGAATAACCGGCACTGAGGTTCTCAAGAAGAAAGTATATGAATAATTCATGAACTAATATTTTTGTTGGCGTATCCGGCTCCAAGTGCCCGAAACCACGCTGAACTTCCGAGGTAAATCAAAACAGCTGGGAGTCTGCCAGAAAGTTTTCCACGCCCGAGTGTGGCCTCTTAAAGAAAAGCTCAGTGGGGGATCGGGCCGCGAGGGACAATCGGGAGCCGGACGACCTCTTTCTCATCGTTCTCTCTTTCTTCCCAAGGTGCAGCATCAGCAAAGACTCACAGCGAGAAGGGCTGACAGACTAACTGACATGCTGGACGATTCCCAGGAGCCTCCTGCACTGGCGAGGCGAGTTCCAAAAAGGGAAGGAAATGGATGGTAAATTAAGGGATAGAGAAGGCAGGCGGAAATACCCCTGAGGGACTGATGCGGGTCGTATCCCGCTATCGCATTCTGACCCTCGAAAACTCTAAACATGTTTGCCTTGTATTATTTAAGTGCTGAAAATCTTCCCCGTTTTCTCACTCCCCTCCCCTTCACACTGCTCTGCAGAGGCAATAAATCAAGGCCTGGTGCTTTCTCCACCCTCCTTTCATCCCCTCAAACCTCCTATCAGAAGATAATACAGCAGAAGGCTCCTGGCTGTGTGGAAACAGCCGATGGCACGATTGCATTAGCAGAGAAACCTGACAATGTATAATTGTTTTAGGGCTTAATGGGAACACAAATGCAATCTGTCATTACTGTCAATAATGTCATAGCAGAAGGAGAGCAAACTCTAAATACAGTAGGAGGATTATACACAGAAAACAGTCAAATGAATATTATAATAATGTATGAAAAAGGACATCTTGTTTAATCCATTCACAGACAGCATACTGACGTTGGCCACTGGCTGCGATATGGCACCGCTGGCCCACTGCCAGCACCGGCACACTGCATGTGAGCCAGAACCAACCAACTAACTAAGTTTTATGGTCCATATGTCTGAAAAAACACATCTGGTCCTTGTTGGGCAGAAATCTGGCACCGTCACCTGTATGGCTGCTACAAGGGGTCCAAATAAAAAAGCCCATGTGGCCCAACTTCAAGTTCATTTATTGACGTACAAACAGTTTCTTTCCTTGTGCTATTTTACTCATTAATAGCTGATAAATGTAAATCTGTACGAATTAAAAATCATTGCCTAATGTTGCAATTCATTGTTTGCACTATGATACACACTGCACCTGTATTTAAATATAAAGTAAATTGTAAATGTTAACTAGAGAGGCATCATCAATCCACAACCAAACCCCGGTGTGTAACATACTTGGCCAAATAAATCTGATTCTGATTTATGCAGTGCTTTTTACAATAGTATGTCATCTCGTAGCAGCTTTACAGTGTTCTGAGTCTGAACCTCCAAAGAACACGCTGCTAAGTTGTCTTTAAGGGAAAACCTTGGAAACGCAGAGGCTCAGTGGGAGGTTCATCCTCCTTAAGCAGCCGGGCAAAACACATGTGGGTCGGCGTTCTAATATTGTGGCCACATGTGGGACGGTGTTCTAATATTGTGGCCACATGTGGGACGGTGTTCTAATATTGTGGCCACATGTGGGACGGTGTTCTAATATTGTGGCCACATGTGGGACGGTGTTCTAATATTGTGGCCACATGTGGGACGGTGTACTAACTTTCAGGACCCAGGTGATGGTGTCAAATCATCATGGTGAATACAGGTGTGAGGCATGAAGATTATACCTAATTAATTTATAACTCGGCGGCACGGTGGCTTAGTGATTAGCACCTTCGCCTCTCAGCTCTAGGGATTCCCGGTTCGAATCCCCATCTGGGTGGAGTTTCCATGTTCTCCCCGTGTCTGCGTGGGTTTCCTCCGGGTTCTCCGGTTTCCTCTCACAGTCCAAAAACATGGAACAAGTCAATTCAGTTCTCCGAATTGCCCCATATAGAGTGTGTGTGCGTGTGTGTCTGTGTGAGTGATTGACGCCCTGTCCTGGTTGTATCTGCCCAGGGCCCGAAACGTTCTCCCCTGGATGGGCATGAGGAACCCCACCGCGACCCTAAAATAGGATAAAGCGGAAGATAATGAATAAATGAATGAATGAATAATTTCAATAATAATAAATGAAAGAAAATTACATCTGATAAAAAGTGTGATTATAGAAGCCGGAACACAAACACAAACCCTGTGATATGAGTCTCACTGAATGTTATTACGGAGCTGCTTTTTGCATTTAAAATCAGTTCAAAGTCATAGATATAAACCATGACAAGTCAAGTATGGTAAGCTGCTATAAGCTCGGAGAGCGAAGCAGAGCGGGAACTCAGAACCATTGCTTTCCTAATTAAACCTCGGCCAAGATCCAGCTCCCATAGAGACCATGCAGGCCCTAATTATGAATAATAAATTTGTTTGCTAATCAGTGGATGCATAGCAATTTGTCCTCGGTACGAGAAAATCAATGGCACGTAATCACCAAAGGGCTTTTACCTGGCATTGCAATGCCTGAAAAGGCCTCGGAGCAAAAACTCTGTTCAGGCAAAGTCAATGAATGGATCGCGATGGAGCGCCAAAAGAAAAAAAAAATAATGGGAAAGATTAAATTGGAAAATATCCATCATCAGGATCCAGCCCCAGTAATGTTTATGAAGCTTATGGTGTAAATGGCTAGATTTCCGTTAGGCAAAAGTCTCGTTTCAGTTGATTTAGTTTGCATTTTCATTTACATTCAGGATTAAAACCCATAATTACGTTTATACCATGTGATATTGGGCTGGCGGCACGGTGGCTTAGTGGTTAGGACGTTCGCCTCTCAGCGCTAGGGATTCCCGGTACGAATCCCCATCTGGGTGGAGTTTCCATCTTCTCCCCGTGTCCGCGTGGGTTTCCTCCGGGTTCTCCGGTTTCCTCCCACAGTCCAAAAACATGGATCAAGTCAATTGAGTTCTCCAAATTGCCCCATATACAGTGTGTCTGTGTGAGTGAGTGTGTGCCCAGAGATAGGTTGGCGCCCTGTCCTGGGTGTATCTGCCCAGTGCCCGAAACGTTCTCCACTGGATGGGCATGGGGAACCCCACCGCGACCCTAATATAGGATAAAGCGGAAGATAATGGATGGATGGATAATAGGCTGTACTCCACCTACTGACTGTGCATAGTGTGTGTATCCATATGTGCACAGTAAAAACAATCTCATTCTGCTTAATCCTCGACTACGGTGGCAGCGGCGTTCCTCATGCTCATCCAGGGGAGAACGTTACACACACTGTGTAGGGCAATTTAGAGAGGGGCAGATTAGAGCAGCTAATTTACCTTTTGCCATTGGGAGGAAACCAGAGCTTGTTTCAAGTGCAGGACAGGGCGCCAATCTATCCCTGGCACACACTCACACACACTATATAGGGGCAATTTAAACCAGCCAATTTACCTTAAACCCATGTTTTTGGAGTGTGGGAAGAAATGGGAGAACCCAGATAAAACCCATGTGAACACGGGAAGAACATGGAAACTTCCCAAATCAGGATTTGAACCTGGATCCCCAGCGCTGAGAGGCGGATGTGCTAACTACTACATCACCACAGTATATACCCCCACAGTAACTACATCATAGATCACATTCCCTGAACGGAGTCGTGAGGTTGCTGGCGCTTATCCCAGCATTTAAATAAGGAAAGGCAAGAAAGCAGGTCACTACACTCCAAATGAGATGCTATGAATCTTCAATCTGTTTCTGAGTTTGTTTTTAAAATACACCAGGAAGTTCCTTACATTGAAGCTAAGAAAGCATTTTAGTGCTTTGACCTCGAAAATAAAGACCAGAAGTTTATTAAACGAAAAAGACAGAGGAACTCCATGTGTGCAGAACACAAATGAATAGCAGGCCTGCAGCTCATCTACACTCATCTATGCATTTATGCAAAACACTTAAGGGCAGGAAGGAAGACTAGACGGCACTTTGTTTATTAAAGAGCTGCTAGATGAGAGAATCCCGACCGGCTGCGGTGCACCCTGCGCATCCAGCTCGCTGTTGTGCTTTAATAAATGAGCAGCAGTGCAAACGCAGACAGGAGCGTTCTGAGCTACAGAGTCAGCGAGGATGACCATCACACAGACCCTCATCCTCAAACTTTAAAGCAGACCAACACCAAGCTGGAGCCTCACAGGGTTCATCAGCATCTCCACCCAAACCATGACATCCACCCACACACACCCACCCAAACAAAGACATCCACTCACATACCCCACCCAAACCAAAACATCACCCACATACCCCACCCAAACCAAGACATCAATCCATACACCCAAAAACATCAACCCAAACCAAGACATCCACCCACATACCCCACCCAAACCAAGACATCCATTCACACACCCTATCCAAAAACATCAACCGAAACCAAGACATCCACCCACACACCCATTAACATCCACCCAAACAAAGACATCAGTCCATACACCCAAACATCCACCCACACAAAGACATCCACCCATACAAAGACATCAATCCACACACCCATAAACATCCACCCAAACAAAGACATCCACCCACACACCTCCATCCAAACAAAGACATCAACCCACACCCCCTATCCAAAAACATCAACCCAAACCCAGACATCCATCCACACACCTCCACCCAAACACATCCACCCATACACCCCACCCAAACCAAGACATCCATCCACACACCCTATCCAAAAACATCAACCCAAACCAAGACATCCATCCACACACCCCACTCAAACAAACACATCCACCCACACACCCTATCCAAAAACATCAACCCAAACCAAGACATCCATCCACACACCCCACTCAAACAAACACATCCACCCACACACCCATAAACATCCACCCATACAAAGACATCAATCCACACACCCATAAACATTTACCCAAACAGACATCCACCCACACACCCAAACATCTCCACCCACACACCCATAAACATCCACCCACACACCTCCATCCAAACGAACACATCAACCCACACACCCAAAAACATCCACCCAAACACATATCCACCCACACAACCAGGTTAATGTTAAATGATGGATTGTAATCCAGTATAACATCCAGCACAGCAAAGAAAAGAGAACCACAGTTTATATACGCATTTCAAATCCCGTACAATGTCTGATTGTTTGTGAGACCATCAGTCGGCCGTTTCCTAACGGCTTTTATCACTGAAACAGTGGGACGCATTGTCTTTCAGCTCACCAAAGGCTCTGACAGGCACAGTGTAGTGAACACAGCACAAGACAACCACTCAGAGAAAGACGCCTTCACAGAGGCTTCGGTTCGACATGAGTGGCGCGCGGGCGGATGGGTGGACGGGCATCGGATCAGAACTGGGGCGTAACAGGCTTTGCATAGGGCTGTGCATAATCCATGCTGATCTGATGGGATTAAAACGTAAGCGCCTGGCTTCGTCTCAGAGGCCGAGCGTCACATTCAAAGTCACCATGTCATGAAGGTCTGGCCAAGGCAGAGCGGATAAGCCAGCGGCCTGGCACCGGGAAACTGGCGGAGACGACAAGGCCATCTGGTGCTCTCGTGAACTCAACAGAGTCCAGACTCACAGGGCGTGAAGATGCTGGCTGGTACCTTGGAGAAGCATCATGGTAAGAATGTACGAACTGAGGGCACGCTGGTGTGAGGGTCCACTCTAATGCCTCACAGGAAGAAGGTCACGAAGCTGCCACACCAAAAATAAAGCCTGTTAAACCAGCACAGCTCAGTGGATGACCCCATGGATGGCCTGGCATTCTGAAGGATGGGGGATCAAATCCCAAAGTCATCAATGTGGGCCCTTGAGCAAGGCCCCTAAAGCCTTATTTCTCCAGAGAGAATGGTGGCATGGTGAAGCCTGTATTCTGACCTCAATCATCATGTTGATACTTGATAAGTGAAGCGTCTGCTGTATGACCTCATGTCATGTGACGCGTGCTGTGTCCTGTGATCTTAAGCATTTAAAGTCTATTAGGAATCAGCTACAGGAAGACAGGGAACACATGTTTACAGTGCACACCATGTGACATGCACGTAGTTCACGAGCTCCAAAATAGAGGAAGATGGCCAAGTTTTTTTTTTAAATATATCTGCATTACTCTGTAACGGCCTTGGAGAGGAAGTCAGAGTGAATGACCCGCACCATTTAACCACCGCAGTGAAGTCATTTCTCATAATTTACCCCCAACACAGGCCAAACCCTTCTTCCTGCCAGTTCAAGCACCCTCGAAAAGCTCTCAGCTGAATTCGGCCGAAGATCCACTCCATCATCCGCTGTCAACTCGTTTCCTTATACATGTCTTCATATCCGATAAACTCTCTCTAACCCTGAACTCTTACGTACTGTTGTTTTTATTTTAAAGTGTGGCAGTGGACTGATGTAAACAGATCCAAATTTAATACAAACCGCGATGTTATTGTGCGATGATCACAGATTAAGATTCAATTTCATCCATCCATCATCTTCCGCCATCCATCTATTAGGGTCGCGGTGGGGTACCCCATGCCCATCCAGGGGAGAACGTTTCGGGCGCTGGGCAGATACACCAAGGACAGGACGCCAAGACAGACACGCATGCATACACACTCCATATGGGGCAATTTGGAGAACTCAATTGACTTGATCCATGTTTTTGGACTGTGGGAGGAAACCGGAGAACCCGGAGGAAACCCACGTGGACACGGGGAAAACATGGAAACTCCACCCAGATGGGGATTCGAACCGGGAATCCCTAGCGCTGAGAGGAGAACATGCTAACTACTAAGCCACCGTGCCGCCAAGATTTAATTTAAAAATCGATTATTTCAGTTTAAGGAACTTTCTTTGTGTGTGTGTGTGGGGGGGGGGGGTTATGGAGGTTTACATTTACATTACATTTGGTCATTTAGCAGATGCTTTTATCCAAAGCGACTTACAAGGTGAGCACAGGGTTCATCACAGCATCCCTGGAGCAATGAGGGTTAAGGGTCTTGATCAAGGAGCCACATTGGGACCCACACACTTCACTGGACCTGGGATTTAAACCCACAACCTTCAGACTGATAGCCCAATGCCCTAACCACTGAGCTACCGCACCCTTTTATTTTATTTTATTTTATTTTAATTCCTGACGCTCCATAAAGCTAGAGTGCAAGAGCAACGAGTGTCTCAGAATCCTGGTAAACCAAATAACTCATCAAAGAGAATCGTCGAAAATAATAATTCATTATGAGGTGGCGTAATGCTTAGCATGTCTGCCTCTCAGCACTGGGGATCCAGTTTCCATGTTCTCCCTGTGGGTTTATCCGGGTTCTCCGGTTTCCTCACACAGTCCAAATACATGTATTTAGGGTATCTAAATTTTCCCTATATAGTGTGTGTGTGTGTGTGTGTGTGTGTGTGTGCGCACAGCAATAGATTGGCGCTCTGTCTACCCAGAGCCCAAAACGTTCTTCCCTGGACGAGCCTGTGGAACCGACCCAGTACAGTAATAAGCAGAACTTAATGAGGTTAAAGTATTCAGTGACGTTTTGGAGCAAAACATTTTTTAGTAACACACCACCTTTAACCAAGCTACCAATCATTTTTATTGTTTATTTTTTATTTTATTGATGTTTTAACGCCATATTCAGCATTTGTATGCTATCCTATGGCAGGATATGGTACATATTTACAGTTTGTATACCTTTACTTTGTCCTTATATTTCAGTCACTCCTATATTTCCGATTTTATCTTTATAGTTACCAATAATTTTAGAACCAATCTATTAAAATGCATGACTTGACCTTAATTACATCCTACGGACTGCTGTCCAGAGACCAGACGAGAACGGCGCTCGGCATTACAACCTGCAACTCCTGCAGCTGCAGCGAATAATCCAGGAAACTGCATTTCAGACGCTTGTGGAGCACGCGGCGGCGTACAAGCAACCACAATACGTGTGGAAAATTGCCTGGCCAGATTGATTTGAAAATGACACCTGAGAGAAAGGAGGGTGGTGGGGGTGCAGGTGGGGGGGGGGGTGGCGGGGGGCTGGAATGAAAGCCGGGGGAGATTTATAAAATTAAAAAGAATGACAGCAGTGCTGCAGCATTTTTCTGTGCCAGCTTATTGGCTTGGGACTGGAAATCTGCTGCGCCGTCTTTAAATAGATGAGATGAGACGAGCGCGCGGGCGAGCGAGCGAGCGAACTACAATAAAACCCGACTGCATGCACCACGACTCGCGTACGGACAAAATACTACATTAACATTTGAGTGGCGTTCTAGCGCTATATTAAAAGAACCTTGACAGACCCCGGAGTGCTCTGTGTGCTTTACATTCACAGAAACCCGGCTCTGACCCACTTGCTCGCTGGTTCGTATGAAACTCGACTGGGTTCTGCCAAGGAATTCACTGAAATGTCAACACCCCTCCTATTAACCTAAAGGTGGCGCAGTGGTCAGCATGTTCGCCTCTCAGCGCCGGGGACCCAGTTTGGAATACTGATCTGGGTGGAGTTTCCATCCTCTACTCGTGTCTGCATGGGTTTCCCCCGGGTTCTCCCGCAGTCCAAAAACATGGATTCAAGGTGAATAGGCTGCTCTAAATTGCCACTATATAAATTTTCCTCATATAGTATGTGTTTGTGTGTAAGTGAGTGAGTGTGTGCCCAGCGATGGATTGGTGTCCTGAGTGTATCTGCCCAGCACCGAAAATGCCCCCACCCCCCCACGACACTAGTATAGGATTAGGCAGAAGATAATTGATGTTTCTTTGTGGTTTACAAAGCAAGGTCTAAAGAATATTTTTTATTCTACTGATGACATCACTGTTCTACTGAGAAGCAAATGGTTAGCGACTTACAGCACACTGCGCACTCTTTCAGCAAAACCAGCGTGACTGACCGCTCCCACATGGGGGCGTTCAACATAACCCTTATAGAATTCTAGTCATTTATTAATACAGTACGTTGTCATAAAGCAGCTTTACAGAATGAAAAGCCTTCAAACCTCCAAAGAGCAAGACGAAGCGACAGTGGCAAGAAAAAACTCCCTGTTATGTTGTTATTTTAAGGAAGAAACCTTGGGAGGACCAAGACTCAAGTGGGGGACTCCTCCTCCTCGAGCGGCCGGGCAGCATCAACAGTGTAGGACACTAATGGACAGATATGACAAATGGAAAAACTCTAACAACTGGAAAACTACATGTGAGTCCAAGCAGGAGGACAGTAAGATGAGAAGACATCAGTAAGCATCACCTCATGTGCTGACGGCAGTCGACCAACCAAATATCTAGTGATACAGATGAATCAGTGAATCACTTCTACTGATACAGATGAATGAGTGAATCACTTCTATTAATACAGATGAATCAATGAATCACTTCTATTGATACAGATAAATCAGTGAATCACTTCTACTGATACAGATGAATCAGCGAATCACTTTTACTGATACAGATGAATGAGTGAATCACTTCTACTAATACAGATGAATGAGTGAATCACTTCTATTGATACAGATGAATCAGTGAATCACTTCTATTGATACAGATGAATCAGTGAATCACTTCTATTGATACAGATAAATCAGTGAATCACTTCTATTGATACAGATGAATCAGTGAATCACTTCACAGTCGGCGCTCATCACCCAACCTCTGTACTGATGAGACCCAGATTCCTCTCTACACTCCCTACAACTCCATACAGCACCCTGTTACTACAAGAAACATTGAAACCTTACAGACGTCCACATACTTTTGGTCATGTGAGGAGAAGGTCAGTATTCTAAGGGTAAAAAAAAGAATTTCACTGTTAGATGCAGGTTTTTTTATACTGAAGGGTCATTAAAATGTATTTGCATCAGTATAATTGCTATGAGCAGTGAAGCACATCCCCAAACAGCGCAGCGTCAATACCATACAGCCAAACCTGATTTCAATCATTACTCTGCGCTAAAGAATTAATACTGTTTTGCTTGTTAAAGGACAAAAAACAAAACTTAATTTACGCGAGACGCGAGATCAGCATACCATCAGCTCTGATGTACAGACAGTTTCCATCGAGTGCATCATCATCATCATCATCATCATCATCATCATCACAGTGAGTTTATAGTTAATATCAACACTGATGATGCGTTTCTTTACAGATCATACCAGCTTCCACTAATACTATACTGCAGACTGGGGTCGTTGGGGGGGGGGTCCTCCATGCCCATCCAGGGTTCAGGAGGAAGAGTTTTGGGCACCAATCAATCACTGGGTATACACACTTAATAGGGGCAATTTGAAGCAGCCAATTCACCTTGAATCCATGTTATTGGACAGCGGGTGGAAACCCACGCGGACATGGGGGCGAACATGGAAACTCCACCATTTCTTTACTTATTTACTGATTTGATATGATTCACTGTTCTCCCTGTTTCCCTGTGGGTTTCCTCCGGGTTCTCCGATTTCTTCCCACAGTCAAAAAACATGGATTCAAGGTGAATTGGCTGCTCTAAATGACCCCTATATAGAGTGTATGTGGATGTGAGTGAGTGTGTGTGACCGAATTAAGCTGATGTATCCTGGGTGTATCTGACCCCCCCCCCCTCCATGGACGGATGGATGGATAGTATAGAGACATGGAGATGTTCCTAATAAAGTGGCTGCTGGGTGAGTTTTGTCAGTCGGATACTTGGACATGTCCATCACGAGCGTGAGAGTGTGTGTGTGTGTGTGTGTGTGTGTGTGTGTGTGTGTGTGTGTGTGTGTGTGTGTGGCGTGGTCAGGATTCTTTGGGGAACCCGGCTGTTTTGCTGGAATGTCCTGTATTTACAAGGCGAGCTGCTTTGCTATGCAGTAATTTTCCACTCCGTACGGCACATCAGGGACGCTGCAATCCCCCAAATCTGATCCTACATATAAAGCAAGCTCCGTTCCACTCCCCGCTCCGAACACTCGCTCATGCGATTGGCGGGATTTCCACCTCCACTACAGCGCTGGTGTCGCTCCAGCTGGACGAGTACGAAATCCTGAATGTCTCAAATTCTCCCCGAGGACTTTGTAATGTTTGCTTTCTCCCAACTCTCTCTTGCATAATCCCTAAATAATAGGCTGTTTAGGTGAGACGGGGAGTGAGTGAGGGGTCATGATTTTTGTGGTCACGCATGAATATATACATGGGGGTACGAGGAGATGGAGGCGCATGGGTGGAGGAGGTGGAGGCGCATACGTTACAGGATTACTGACTGCCAAATATATTATTAGATCACTGGGTCATGGCACTTTATTACCACTTCTGGCGTACAGTGTCCCACTGGGCTTAGTTAAGCCTGATACTCATTTCCAGATGTTTTGGGTATAACAGATAAGCCACATTAATTACCGTAATACATTTAATATACGTCACATTAGCTCATTTTTTACAGATGCTTTCATTCAAAGCCACTTAGAAGCATCCAATCATGAGGGTTGGGGTCAGAGCTCAGGGTCAGTGTGGGTTTCCTCCATGTTCTCTAGTTTCTTCCCACAGTCCAAAAACATGGATTCAAGGTGAATTAGCTGCTCTAAAATGCCCCTATATAGTGAGTCAGTCAGTGTATGCCCATGTATAGATCTGCACCTCGTCCTGGGTGTATCTGCCCTGCGCCCAAAACGTTCTCCTCCGGATGGACATGGGGAACACCCCCCCCCCCCAACATAGGATTGAGAGAGAAATAATTGCTTACAAGTGAGAGATCACAGGAACCTCAGTCTTGATCATCTGCAGTTCCAGTTTTAAAGTTCAAAATTTCACCACATCCCCATTTTTTAATATTCATTCATTATCTCCTGTTTTATCCTCTATTGGGGTCGCGGTGGGGTTCCCCATGCCCATCCAGGGGAGAACGTTTCTGGCGCTGGCAGATACACCCAGGACAGGGCGCCAATCCATCGCTGGGCATATTTTTTAATAAATAGATGAATTTCGTTCTGGTGCTTGTGGGAGAGTTGGGTCTTGGGATGTTACTTAAATCCTGAACATCTCTGCACTGCAGACAGATCTCAGGAGACCATGCCACTATGTAGCAGTGATGAACGAGATGGAGTGAGGATCAGCATTAGTGGAGTTCAAGCATCAGTTGTAGCTCAGTGATTAGAGGTTAAGGGTTCAATCCCAGAATCCACCAAGTGGCCCGTATGGATTTAAAAATAAGGCCCATAATCCTCAATCCACACTCCCGGGGTGTTGCGAGTTAGGGTTGACCATGTGCTTTGACCTTAACTCTGTAGCTGCTTGTTGTTCGTAGTCTTATAACCAAACAAACATCTTCAGCAGTATATAAATAGCAGTTTGGAGGATCATGACCACAAAGCCGGTGTGGGATTACATCATTCCAAAGACAAACAGCTTCATGCAGGTATGAACCCAGGTGACCATGCTGTCCGCCACACGGTGCACAGAGCAGCGAGACAAAGCCTTTACACAGTCCTGACCTGAACCCCGTCGAACTAGAACACCGATCACGAGCAAGAGGCTGTTTTTAAACAGAAGTCCGCTAAGCGTTCCTTACCAACGCAAATAAAATATAACTTCATCCCACAACATTTATACATGGGGGGGGGCATTTAGAGCAGCCAATTACCCCTAAAATCCATGTTTTTTGGATTGTGGGATGAAACAAAAGGACCCAGAGAAAACCCATGTGGACACGTGGAGAACATTGAAACTCCACCCAGTTTGGGATTAGAATCCGCTCGGATGCACATCTGTCCAAGCACAAGCACGTTCGGTTCTGTTTCCACTGTACAAACCCACAGTGGGTTTCATGCAAAATATCCGTCAGCGGCAGCAACACGCGTCCGAGACGAGGTCTGAGTTAGGATTAAAACCGAAGCCAAGTCCAAATCAGCAGCTTAAATCTTACAATCGATGGGCAAAAGAACACAGAGGCTGGACTGTGCACAGTTAATCTGGCTTTATTAGCTATTATGCTGCACATAGAAGAAATCTGGATTTGTAAACATAGTGGCTCATCCTTTAATCCTGGATGGTAACACACACACAAACACGCACACACACACACACACACACACACACACACACACACACCCCCCCCCCCCCCCCCCCCCCCCCCCCCCCCCCCCCCCCCCCCCCCCCCCCCCCCCCCCCCCCCCCCCCCCCCCCCCCCCCCCCCCCCCCCCCCCCCCCCAACTTCATCCCACATCATTCATACATGTGTGTGTGTGAGGGGGGGGTCATTTAGAGCAGCCAATTACCCCTAAAATCCATGCTTTTTTAATTGTGGCAGCAAACAAAAGGAGCAGAGTAAACCCATGTGGACAGGTGGAGAAGATGGAAAATGAAGGTGCCATACAGGACAGTGTCTCTCTTGCCCCGGTTCTCTGAGGTTGTGCAGATGGGCTGAGCGCTGGTCCTGAGGATGCCCCGCCGCGGCGCGCGCGCGCTCCCGGACACACCTGTGGAGATGCGCGCGGCTGTGGGGGGTCGTGGGTGCGCGTGTGCGTGGCGGCTCACCTCAGGCTCTTCATCTTGCTCTCTTTCTTGTTCAGGACGCCGGGGACGCAGTTGGTCAGCTCGGTCCAGTCGGCGTGCAGCCCGCAGCTCCAGCCGGTGGAGAAGCGCGAAAACAGCCAGGTCTCTTTGCGGTTGGGTCGGTAGCACGTGCACTTCTTCTGCCCCGGGCGGCAGTCGCAGGGCAGCTCGAGCCGCACGTTCTGCACCAGGTGGCGTCCGAACGTGGTGCCGCCGGTCTTCTGGATGTGCAGGAACACCAGCACGTCGTCGCCCTTGATCTGAAAGTCGACGGCGCGCTCCAGGTCGCGCGCGGGGAAGTAGTACTTCTTGACGTAGTGCGGGTCGGGGGTCGGGAACGCGTCGGCCGCGTCGTCGTCGTCGGGCGCGTAGGCGCGCGGCAAGCCGAAGTTGGCCCTCACGGCGCCGGGGGCCGCGTACTGATACAGGATCAGCATGAAGAGCGCCGAGCCGACGACGGCGAACAGGAACTTGCCGCTCCTCTCCACCATGGTCCCAGGCGGCGCGCTCGGCACCGCTACCATCCACCCGCGGCGGGCAGCGGAGCGCGGCGTCGCGCCGGCCCCATCCACGGGGCGCACGCGGATCCGACGGGCGAACCGACGCCAAACGAGCAGAAACAAAAGCAAACAAAGCGAACAAACCAACAAACAAACAACAGCCGAGCCGTGCGTCCGTCCGTCCCCCCGCCGCTCGGGATCCGTCCCCAAATCCTGGCGCGGTCGCGCGTTCTGTTGCCTCCACTGTCTCGCGGCTCGTCGTGCGTGTGTGTGGTGTGAGTGTGGTGTGTGTGTGTGTGTGGTAGGCAGGATTTTTAAAGTCCACGCGTTGATCGACGCCGCTTTCGCTCTCCACCTCCCTCCCCGTGAGAGGCGCGCTCCCTGCGCCTAATGCGCGCCTCCGACAAGTGCGAATGGCCGCGTTCGCGTCACTAACCATTTTTTGAGAAATCCCTCAAATGGGTTCTTCCTAAATCCCCGTTACCTGCTTCATCATACTTATAAAGTTACTGCAAATGTTTTTTGTTTTTGTTGTCCATCCATCCATTATCTTCCGCTTCATTAGGGTCGCGGGGGGGTTTCCCAATACCCATCCAGGGGAGAACGTTTCGGGCGCTGGGCAGATAGACCCAGGACAGGGCGCCAATCCATCGCTGGGCATATACACTCACTCACACAGACACACTCTATATGGGGCAATTTGGAGAACTCAATTGACTTGATCCATGTTTATGGACTGTGGGAGGAAACCGGAGAACCCGGAGGAAACTCACGCGGACACGGGAAGAACATGGAAACTCCACCCAGATGGGGATTCAAACCGGGAATCCCTAGTGCTGAGAGGAGAACATGCTAATCACTAAGCCACTGTGCCGCCCAGAGTGAAAGATATTGAATGGATATATATTTTGCTTGTTACTTTTACATGTTACACAACAAAAACAGGCCGGCATGGTGGCTTAGTGTTTAGCATGTTCTCCTCTCAGAACTAGGGATTCCCGGTTCGAAACCCCATCTGGGGGTTCTCCCCGTGTCCACGTGGGTTTCCTCCCACAGTCCAAAAACATGGATCAAGTCAATTGAGTTCTCCAAATTGCCCCATATAGAGTGTGTATGTGTCTGTGTGAGTGAGTGAGTGTGTGTCCAGCGATGGATTGATGCCCTGTCCTGGGTGTATCTGCCCAGCGCCCGAAACTTTCTCCCCTGGATGGGTATGATGGACCGTGCCCCCCTCCCATGATCCCAGTACAGAATTAAGCTGAAGGTAATGAGATGAGTTTCCAGCAAATGTTTCATATCAGTGGACCGCAGTCCAACCTCACAGTCCACTCACAAACTTATATAATATGTGTATTATATGGATGCATTAGTATTTGCAGCACAGCAGTGATCCTGCTTCAATATGAAACACAGAAGCTATAATGTCTTGTAATTTATTTTTATATCATAGCAGGAGCCTATACAGATGAACTAATTTACCTCTGCACCACAGGTTACCATCGTTTCCCCGCTCGCACAAATCTATTTAATTTTATGAAGTGTGTGCTAATCAGATGTCATGTCGAGTCAGGTGTTTTCAAATAAAGGGGGAAACTACAGTATGGAGACACTGAGTCAGCGAACACAGGTCCTCCAGGTTTGCTGATCAGCTGAACTGAAATAACGTTCAGCCATTAGGAATCCTACAATAAAAACCTGTGTGTTGTCTTATTATTTATTAACCTACTTACCTGAGACGTTACCTATTCACTTTCTAGGCTGAGAATCATCGGATCAACCTGCCTGCATTGAAACGGCAGTTTTAAAACCCTCCGCTAGAGAGCAGTGTTTTAATCTGGAGCTATAAAGAAGCCTGTTCCAGTGCGGGCTTGCAGTGAGCATGCGCGATTGCATCGCTAGCAAACAAACCCAGCAATTAAATGCAGTTGATTTCCTAATGTTTTCCCCCCAAAAACCAGGGCTTTACTTTGAATAAAGGTTTTTGAAAAATACTTTAGTAATTAAAGAACCTTTAATATTATTTTATATAAGTTATATAACAAATCAATGATTAATATTGTTTTATTTTGACTATGAAAATATGTTCAATATTAAATTCATTCATTCATTCATTCATTATTCTCCGCTTTATCCTCTATTAGGGTCACGGTGGGGTTCCCCATGCCCATCCAGGGGAGAACATTTTGGGCGCTGGGCAGATACACCCAGGACAGGGCGCCAACCTATCGCTGGGCACACACTCACTCACACAGACACACTGTATATGGGGCAATCTGGAGAACTCAATTGACTTGATCCATGTTTTTGGACTGTGGGAGGAAACCGGAGAACCCGGAGGAAACCCACGCGGACACGGGGAGAACATGGAAACTCCACCCAGATTGGGATTCGAACCGGGAATCCCTAGTGCTGAGAGGAGAACATGCTAAACCACTAAGCCACCGTGCTGCCCTATATTAAATTATTGAATCTAAAGTGATTTTAGTTTTTCATCTTTTTTTTTTAATTATTGTCAGCATCAAGATCACTACATTTCCCATTTTCTTTCCGCATTAGAGAAGTGCTGAGCCTATCCCAGCTTTCATTGGGCAGAAAGTAGTACAAAGGAATAAGAGGTGTTTCCAGATTGTAGTCCATCGTGTACTACATTACATACTGTGTAAGTCCCCGTTACCCCGTAAATTACCACCCCAAAGCTGTGGTCCCTATCCCAGCAGTGTCACTGAGGTGTAGAATCTGCAGCACCACTGCACTAACCCCTAACCCCCACCGATCGAGTCAGTGTCACTGCAGAACTGACAATAAACAATCCACCACCCAAATAATACCCATTCTCTGATGGCCCTGACCAACAGAGAACCAACTAAATCTAACTCTTAATCCCCTTTCAGATTCACTGCACGGCCAAAGTGTATTCCCGCCGCTTCCTTCCTGCTGTCCTGAAAGACACTTCATTGCCATGCTGTCAATGTTTACAGCTTACAGTGATATCTGCCTAATTTGGTTGTTTTCTGTGGAGGGAATGTATATGACAAATATGATTTACTTCTCAGGCCTTCATTGTACTGATGACCCAGTTTTAATCACTTAACGACTTAATCATTTCTCTGACGTCAGGTCTTTTTGGATTTGAAAAAGAAGGATTTCCTCCCATGCTGCCATTTTCTGATTAAATTTAAACCATTACAAAGTTCATTAATGCAAATCAATTATTCATGCCTTTCATTTTCCTCAAGAATGAACCAGGAAAGAAAGAAAAGTGGGGGAACAATGGACACTTTTTTAACTGGAATCTTTTCTCCTGGAACTGGAACATTTATAATGAGAAGCGCAGATAATGTTAGTAAAGCTAAGAGCTTAAGCATCTGGAGCTAAGGCTGGGTCGTGGATTATTTGCTTCTCTAACAGAAACCATTATTGATAAAGGCTTCCTCTGAGTTACTGATCCTAATTAGGATCACAGGGGAGATAAGGACCATCCTAAACCTGATTTACATTAATAGGCATGGAGGACATCCTGAGCATTCACTCAAATTTCAGGATAACGTAAAGTGATAGTGATCTATTTTGTCTGCTGTGCTTACACACAGAGGAATTTGTCCTCCACATTTAACCCATCTGGGCAGATGGCTTAGTGATTGGCATGTTCGCCTCTCAGCACAGGGGATTCAGGTTTGCGGTGGGTGGCAGCTTTGTATACAGCACTCAGGGAGCAATAAGGGTCAGATGCCTTGCCTAATGGCACTTCAGCAATGGTACTTGGTGGGACCGGGATTGGAACCGGGGCCCTTCAGTCAATGAATGACCTTACCATGATTATGAAACATGCATTAAAGCAGGGGCGGCACGGTGGCTTAGTGGTTAGCATGTTCGTCTCTCAGCACTAGGGATTCCCGGTTCGAATCCCCAACTGGGTGGAGTTACCATGTTCTCCCCGTGTCCGTGTGGGTTTCCTTCGGGTTCTCCGGTTTCCTCCCACAGTCCAAAAACATGGATCAAGTCAATTGAGTTCTCCAGATTGCCCCATGTAGAGTGTGTATGTGTGAGTGAGTGTGTGCCCAGCGATAGATTGGAGTCCTGTCCTGGGTGTATCTGCCCAGCGCCTGAGACGTTCTCCCCTGGATGGGCATGGGGAACCCCCCCCCCTCCCCCTGCGACCCTAATAGAGGATAAAGCGGAAGATAATGGATGAATGAATGCATTAAAGCAGGTATCTGTTGTATAATGTGATCTGGAGAGCACTTATGTGTTCATATACTTTACACATAACATTCATCACATCCACATTTTAGTGGCAGCTCTGTATTTGTCCATCATGTGAGAAATTCTGTTATTTAACATTTCAGGATCATCAGTGACCTTTTTAATAGACAAGATGTTTCACAAGTGCAATTAGAGGGGAAAAGTTTAATGACACCCATAAAGAAGTTTAATGAGGGCCCATAAAAGGTTTAATTAGGCATAATGCAAAACCGGGAACGGCACTGGTGTTTTTGCGGTGACATTTTAATCAGTCTATGTTATTTAAAAAAAAGAAAGCCTGTAAAAATTAGCATTCTAACACGAGCTCGGCTCGACTGAATCTGACTCATGTACAGTAGGAGCAGCTTGTTTCTCGTCTTGATTAGTTTGAAAAGTCGCACTAAACTGCATTTCACACCATTAACATTTAACACCTTTAAGGACAACCATAAATAAACCTTTACCTAACATTATGGTGCAAAGCTGCAATTAGCAGGGTTTGATTAGCAGGGAATCATTATATTTAGTCACATCCAAATACAGAAACGGGCTTTTAATATATTTCCAGCTTTAATTAAATAACAGAGAATCACAAAACAAACAGAGACAACCCACTGAGGCAGAGAAGACCAACTTGTGGACAAATAAGTATGTTTAGCAGCTTAGTAGCTTATTTTAAGTACAACAACTCATCTGCTAGCAAAGTTAAATAGGTGAAAATGTATTTGTGACAGGACATGGCATGAGGGTAAGAAGTGTGTGCATACTGGACCCAGCCTTGTGATGCACAGAGACAAATCACAGTTTTAAAAATAAGTATTTCCATCCATCCATTATCTTCCGCTTTATCCTCTAGCAGGGTCGCGGTGGGGTTCCCCATGATGATCCAGGGGAGAACGTTTCAGGCGCTGGGCAGATGCACCCAGGACAGGGCGCCAATCTATCGCTGGTCACACACTTACTCACACAGACACACTCTATATGGGGCAATTTTGGATAATTCAATTGACTTGATCCATGTTTTTGGACTGTGGGAGGACACCGGAGAACCCGGAGGAAACCCACGCAGACACGGGGAGAACATGGAAACTCCACCCAGATTAGGATTTGAACCGGGAATCCCGAGTGCTGAGAGGAGAACATGCTAACCACTAAGCCACCGTGCCACCCCATTTAGTATTTCATTATATGAAATGAACATAATGATGCAAAACGTCTCAGGGTACATACACATGCTACATACCTGTGACTATATATGTATAAATATATGACAACAAATATGTCACAGGTCTCAAAAACACCTCTAGTAACACTTGACAACTGAACAGGTGGGGGTGAGTAAGTTGAGTGGGAAGAGTGTTGGGCTATCCATCACCTATGTGGCTATTCCTTAATCCTTAATTGTTGCTTAAGAGATATTGTATCAACCCTGTGTTCTGACCCCAACCATGTTGGGATACCTGTAGGTCTCTTTGGATAAATCGATCTGCTAAATGACCAAATGTAAGTGTAATGTAACTTCAAATTCTACATACAGCTTTGCCCTGTAAACAAGGCTCCCGACCATAATCAGAACACTCTACATCTTTTCCTCCTCCATTATAATTTTGCACTGTCTTTAGAAAAAACAAGTGTCTTCAACAAGCTTTTAATTAACTGCCATGGACTTCTGCCAAATAAAGCATTGCATTCAATCCATCTGTCAAAGTTTATGTCTGGCACCTGCTCAGCCTCGATCCCAAACTTGTGAAATGTACAGGCCGTGATGGACACATTTTAAAGACATGAATTAAACATGTACAGCTGTGCACGAGGCATATTTAGCATCCAGGGTTTGAGGGTTTTACTGCCCTGAATGAATATCACAGCTATCCTAAATCAAACATTAATGTTTCTCATAGAGGAGACTTTTAATTTATAGGGGTGCCGCTGATCCCTTAGAATAATTGTATCTTGGTAAATCAACAGATAGGAAAAAAAAAGTACAAGCTCTGTCAATTGCATGGCAGCAAAGGGAGAGGCTTCTTTTAGAACAAGATTTAGTTATTCATCAAGCAGCGTCCTCGGTTGGATACCTTCCTTCACTGGCGGTGAATCCACTTTGCATGCCAGTGTGTGCAGCCAGGGAAAAAAATGCCGGCAGATTATGGATGACTTCAGGCCTCTTTTAGTCAGATGTTTACTCATGAAAATGCTGATGCACGTCACCCTTCAGGAACTGATGCCACCGTGGTAAAACAAAGCCAAGTGGAAAAGTTTCAGCCTGCCAGTTGAACTGTGAATTTTACGGCAACGCGGCGAGGGTTTGGGATTCTACTTGCTACTTTAATGCAGGCAGGTGAAATTAGGGTCCTGCTGGTGAATCAACGCACAAATAAATATCACATACACTCAATAAGCAACAGTGTCCCAGTTGGTGAAGTATGGAATTACAGTGTAGCTGTATAGACTTCTGCAATTCATTGCTTGATGTTCTCCCCTTTTGCATGTTCAGGATTTTACAGCTGCTTCAGAACTCTGTAGCTCACCCCACCCAAGCAAGCCATGTTACTCCACATACTCTACATGGCTTTAGCTGCCCACTCTCAATATAAGACTCTGACTTTGACTACTGGCCCAGGTCCTTTAGTGTCACTGTGGTACTAGTTCTCACTCCATCTCCTTCATCACTGTTAAATGGTGGAATGATCTCCATAACTCTGCCTGTGGTGCTGAGACCTTCAGCATCTTTAAGAAACTACTCAAGACTTATATCTTTCAGAAGCAGTTGATATGAAAAAGAGTTGGATCTAGGCATTAAAACCAGATCCACATAAAAGCATGCTGTTGCGTATCTTGATGCAATTATATTTACAGTGCTTACATGTACTCATGTCACTCCATTACTCACTTCCCTCCATTGGCTGCCTGTAGCTGCTTGCATTCAGTACAAGTCCCTGACTCTGGCCTACAGAACCATTTCTGGATCTGCCCCCTCCTTCCTTCACTCTATCTTTTTAAAATACACTCCGACTCGTTCACTTCGCTCCAGTGATGATTGCCGCCTGGCGATTCCACCTCACAGAGGAGCTGCTTCTCACTCCGTGGCGTTCACCGATGCAAAATGGTGGAACGATCTTCCCAACTTTGTCCTTAAGGCAGAATCACTAAGCAGCTTTAAGAAACTACTGAAGACGCATCTCTTTAACAAATACCTGTTCTAAAAAAAAAAATTTTAAAAACGGGGAGGGGGGTGGGCGCAGCATCAAATAACAATCAGGTTTGATGAATTTACAGTGTAGTTGGTTTTCTCCATAACTTCTGACTTGTAATGTTTTCATTTGTAAGTCGCTTTGAATAAAAGCGTCTACTAAATGTAAATGTAGTTTGAATCAAGGGTTAATCCAAACCTGTTTCTTCGTAGCAATTACAATCACAATGGACTTCAGGGCATAAGAGTCATGAATGGGGAAAAGTAATCCATGTGACTAAAATATCTGTCCTGGGAGTTTGTAATAATAGCAGGTCATATTGTTCTTAATGATTTATACTACCCCAGGTTGGGGGGGGGAATCATTAATACAGCAGATGACCTTAAGACTGCAGGGCCATTCAGAGTGCATTCCATATGCTGAGGTGAGCAAACACACAGAAACAATGAAATGGGGAAATAACGATTTACATCAACCAATAAAAAACACTCTCTTGACATCTTAGACATATTGCTGCAGCAGTCAGCAGTCTGGGTGGCTGTGCTTCAGCTTCTCGTTATGGTCAGGAACACAGCAGACTTATGCCTCAAGGACTGCACAAGTCTACGATAATGAGGCTTTCAGTGCTCAGGGACTGGATTTCAAGCGGTCTGAGGATAAGTGACCGGACTTTTGCCTGTAGATTGAACTTCGCTTCTTTACAGGTACAGTATATAGTGCAGATTATCAGCATTCATTCATTATCTTCCGCTTTATCCTCTATTAGGGTCGCAGTGGGGTTCCCCATGCCCACCCAGGGGAGAACGTTTCGGCTGCTGGGCAGACACACCCAGGACAGGGTGCCAATCTATCGCTGGGAACACACTCACTCACACAGACACATACACACTCTATATGGGGCAGTTTGGAGAACTCAATTGACTTGTTCCATGTTTTTTAGACTGTGGGAGGAAACCGCAGAACCTGGAGGAAACCCACGCAGACACGGGGAGAACATGGACACTCGAACTAGAGCTGAGAGGCGAACGTTCTATCTAACCACTAAGCCCCTGTGCCGCCCCTAGTGCAGATTAAATAAGCCTTAAATGAATCTGCACTATTTAACCAGAAGAGTGAAACTTAGATCACATAGCATCACATTTGACTTATTTTTGGGGTGTGGTAGCTCAATGGTTTGGGCGTTGGGCTATCAATCTGAAGGTTAGGGGTTCAAATCCCAGGACCCCAGAAGTTACCAGTGTGGGTCTTTGAGCAAGGCCCTTAACCCTCATTGCTCCAGGGATGTTGTGATTAACCCTGTGCTCACCTTGTAATAATGACCAAATGTAAATGTTATGTAAATGTTCTTTATGTATTCATTCATGTCTACCCTTTCAACCTTTCCTATCGAGTAAGTATGTAGGGTTCGGGCTGCTTCTTGCTGTAGTAGGAAAGACCTGTGATTCCAAACAGTACGTGATGTATCTAGAACCTTCACAACACTTGGGCATGAGGTTGCACCCATTACAACCATCTTAGGTGTTTGTCATTTAAGCGAATCAGAGTACATGGTTTCAGTTAAAGCCACAGTTATTGAATGTTTGTGGCTAAACATAAAGAAATCCTTTATAATTACAGGCCATCTAACATTTTTTTTTTTGTGGTGACAACACAATATGCTATTTTGACTCTATATTTTATTGACAATCTTCTCCTTCTTCTTTCAGAAGTTCGCATTAGGGGGCGCCAAAATGGATCATTATTCTCTATCTTGTCCTGAGTATCCTCCTCTGCCCCCTGAATGCCATCTGAATGTCCTCACTCACCACATCCATAAACCTTGACCTTTCATGCTCCAGATACGTTGAGTTTATGGATGGGGGTTCAAAAATTCGGGTCCACCAAAGTTGCCAGTGTGGGCCCTTGTGCAAGGTCCTTAACCCTCATTGCTTTGGATAAAAGATCCTGCAAATATAACCTCATGTGTCCTATTGTCTGTAAATTACAATGCATTTTGTACATGTGCTGTACTTTAGGAGACCCCTGTCCAAGTCCTAAACTTAAATCTCCAGGGCATCTGGAGAATTTCTTTTTCTTAATGAATTTTCTAAGATTTCTGTATCCTTAGGAACGACCGATGGCTGTTATGTTATCGTGGGAATGTTTATTGAACCATTTGCAACAATAATGGCTAAATGCTGAAGGTGTGCCAGTATTGAAAATAAGAGTAACATACAAAAGCCAATTCAGCATCTGTTAAAGTAAAACACGTCCTTTTGGCTGGTGGGGAAAAGTCATTAGAGGTGCAATTCATTAGTCACCAGTGATCCTTTGGCACAGACTGCTTAATATGTTCCATGGTTTCATTCCATACAGAGAGTGAGCAGCTGTATAAGTGCACGCGCTGAATACTTTCTTCAAAGTGATTTCTACAGGCAGAAAATATGTAAATACATTAATAAACCCTAAAAGAATTTTATTGTAATGGATGAGCAAACCTGCAGTCATCGAGATGTCAGTGATAATTAAGTCACATTGACTCATTAAATCTCAATGGAGCTGTGGGATTGGATGGAGATCGATATTAATTAAAGCACAGAAGGATCACAAACAAGCAAACTGGGGAGAATGAGAGGGGGGTGTCACATGAGTCTTGATTAGATCTTAATCGGTGTGGACAAGTTCTAAAAAAACCAGAAGGAAATGCAGAAAAATGATTTTCATATGTAAATATGATGCTGAGGGTTGAATGGAATTAAATCAGACGACAGCGGTGGGCGCAAGATGTTCGAGCAGCTATGGCATTCTGTTAAATACAAGGTTACAACAGAACAAACGATACAAAGCCAAAAATATTGAGACACCAACGCCTAAAGGCTCTACAGGAGCTTTTATGATATAGTGTAGACATGTGGGAAGGCTTTAGAGGACAGGGCATCCAGAGGAAACCCATGCAGACACGAGGAGAACTTGGAAACTCAACCAAGATCAGGATTTAAACGTGGACCCCCAGCGCTGAGAGGAGGACGTGCTAGCCACTAAGCCACCGTGCTGCCCACTGATGTAATTGTTTCTGTAAAAATGTCTGGTTACAGCTGATAAAAAAGCTCTTGCAGAATAAATTAAGACTTTCACAATAGACAACATCGCAGTAAAGACTCATTAAAGTAAAACCAAACAAAGTCTAAGGGGCATTAAAAGTCCTTCTACTGCAGATCATACTAATTTCCCATGAACAAATAATAGGGAGAATGTAGACGCGACCATCCCAGAACCCCTCTTTATAATGACTTCGTCTTTGTCAACAGGAATATTGATAAGTGGTGTGTCTCATCTCTTCCAAGCGGATAATTTAATCAAAGTGAGGCTGTGCGTACGGCTGTCTTTAAAGAATCTAATCAAATTAAATCTCTTATTGAATGTAAAACATTAAGTTCAAGGGCTGCAGAAAACATCCAATGAGCTTTGAAGTTTCCAGATCAAAAAACCCAATAACATTAAAAGGATCTTTTTTTTTGGGCAGAGGCAATGTTCCCCCTGTTGCGCCGCTGAAGCAACCACGGAACCACGGAACGTTTCAATTCCATTTGCAGAGGGGACAGTTTCATGTCAAGCCCTGCTTTTAAATGCCTCTCCAGAAACATGGTGTCAATCACGACTGTGTCAGCAACAACGTCTGTGAGCAGCTGGAAGAAAGGAGAATAAGTTCCAAAAAAACTGAAGCAACAGTGGCAAGAAAAACTCTGTTGAGATGATTTTAAGGACGAACCTTAGACTTAGAGAGGAACTCATCCTCCTTAAGAGACCAGGCAGCATCAACAGTGCAGGACACCCACGTACAGATGCAGCGATCAGGTGTCCGTTTTCCAAAATTAGAAAAGCCATGAGGTCATCCTGCGGGACAGCATTCATTCATTCATTATCTTCCGCTTTTATCCTCTATTAGGGTCGCGGGGGGGGTTCCCCATGCCCATCCAGGGGAGAACGTTTCGGGCGCTGGGCAGATACACCCAGGACAGGGCGCCAATCTATTGCTGGGCACACACTCACTCACACACACACACTCTATATGACTCTAATTGACTTGATCCATGTTTTTGGACTGTGGGAGGAAACCGGAGAACCCGGAGGAAACCCACGCAGACACGGGGAGTACATGGAAAGTCCACCCAGATGGAGATTCGAACCGGGAATCCCTAGCGGTAAGAGGCAAAGGTGCTGACCACTAAGCCACCGCTTTGGGACTGCAGTCTAACAGAAATCCAGGTTCTGTCGAGAAGATGTCGGTGCTCCAGCAGTGTTATGGATGAAGATGAAACTGTGGAAGCCCCGCTTGGGTGGCATCATAGCGTTAACCCTGTCCAGATAATGAACAATAGAAATAGTAGGGGGAGGGGGGGGTGACTGTAGACATCAGGCCTGTTGTCAGGTCATTTAAATGAAGAATGTGCTATTACTTTTTCTCTGTCAGAAATGACGCGTCATACGCTCCAGCAAACGAGCAGGCGGCGTGCTGGCCACATGCAGGCTTTTCCAATCTGCTTGACATATGATACTGTAGTTACTTATAAAACAAGTGTGTGCTTTTTCCACTTTTTGAACATGCTAATTTGACACGTTGCCAGATTGTACGGTCCCTGGAGGTGATTACAAGAATCGCAAATAAGCAGGAATGCTGGAGAAGCCCTCGGGTGAAAGCAAGGGCAGGAAAGAAAGAAGTTTAAGGAATTCTGAAAGCCTGAAAAAACTAAATCCAGGCTGACGAGTGAATACGACAGTGTGTATTCATTTATTCATGCCCCATGCCCATCCAGGGGAGAACGTTTCGGGCGCTGGGCAGATAAACCCAGGACAGGGCGCCAATCCATCGCTGGACACACACTCACTCACACAAACACACTCTATATGGGGCAATTTGGAGAACTCAATTGACTTGATCCATGTTTTTGGACTGTGGGAGGAAACCGGAGAACCCGGAGGAAACCCACGTGGACACGGGGAGAACATGGAAACTCCACCCAGATGGGGATTTGAACCGGGAATCCCTAGTGCTGAGAGGCGAACGTACTAAACCACTAAGCCACCGTGCCGAGATATTGCTCGAGATATTCACAGTAAAAAGAGTTGCTGACGTAAAGAATGGTTTCCTTGTTTTCTGGGAACCTGGCTCGCTTATTGCCCTGGCTGCACTTTTTCAAAGATCAGCTAATGCCCTGCCTTCAGCTTTATGACTTGGCTGTAATACGAAAAACAAAATGGGAAAACAATATTAACCAATGGGTCACTGGCGGACAGTGAGACCTCCCCTTCATGTCCCCCATGTGGCATAGAGACACTGGATTGCTGACCAGAAGGTGGGTGTTTTGGGGGCTGCATTTGGAATGGAAGACATATATTATATACACTCTTGCTGCAGTGAACAGTTGGGCGGAGTCATTTATTACCTAAATAAACCCTAATCTGTGTCATGATCAAGAACAGAGTCAAGGGGTCTAAGTTTATGTAGACAAACATATAGAGCTACAAAGTCCATCTATATGGTAAGTGAAGCTGATAAGAGTGTAACCGTGAGAGCAGAAACAAGATGGCCTGTAAAGGTTTAAAGAAAATAGATGGGTGGAGTTTCCATGTTCTCCCCGTGTCTGCGTGGGTTTCCTCCGGGTTCTCCGGTTTCCTCCCACAGTCCAAAAACATGGATCAAGTTAATTGAATTCTCAAAATTTCCCCATATAGAGTGTGTGTGTGAGTGAGTGTGTGCCCAGTGATAGATTGGCATCCCGTCCTGGGTGTATCTGCCCAGCGCCCAAAATGTTCTCCCCTGGATGGGCATAGGGAACCCCCCCCCCTTCCCCGCTCCCCGTGACCCTAGTAGAGGAGATCCATCCATCCATTATCTTCCGCTTTATCCTATATTAGAATCGCGGGGGGTTCCCCATGCCCATCCATGGGAGAATGTTTCGGGCACTAGGCAGATACACCCAGGAGGGGATGCCAATCTATCGCTGGGCACACACTCATTTACACTGACATGTATATGGTAAAATTTGGAGAATTCAATTGACCTAGATCCATGTTTTTCGACTGTGGAAGGAAACCGGAGAACCCGGAGGAAACCCACGCCGACACGGGGAGAACATGGAAACTCCACCCAGATGGGAATTCGAACCAGGAATCCCTAGAACTGAGAGGCAAATGTGCCAAACCACTAAGCCACCGTGCCACTATGTTTATTATCAGTTTATAAATCTAGTGGTAACAGCAATTGCACTCTACTAGAACCACGAGACAGGCGTTAATTCTAACTAATTGACCTCAGAAGACAATGTTATTGTTGTTTTTAATAAATCATGATTGGTGTTACATTAACACAACAAAGTCATTTTGTGCTGAAACGTTCTAAAGTCTCATTAAGCTCTCGATGTTCATGGCACGTTGACATCTCGCTCTATTTTTAAGGTCTGCACACTATTTTCCGCGCCCGTGTAAACCTGACCACGTCTTTTGAACCAGAAGGGAAACAGCATTCATACAGAAACAAAAGCTCGTCACCTGAATTGAATAGTGTTCTTTAGTGTTTGGAAAAATTGATTCCACGGTGACCTTCGATTCGTTCAGGAAAAAAAAAAAGACACTGGCAAGATTCGACTTGAATTTCATCAGAGGAAAAAAATGTTTCTTTGTTGTTGCACAAAATAAATGGTATATTTCTTCTCTTATAGCTTTAGAATTGCATCTCTAAATTCCTCTTGGCCGACCATTTATGGCCTGGATGCTGCAGGGTTTGTGCTTTGATCACATGAATGAATGCATTTCGGACAGATGAATCTCCAGAAGATGGGCGAACAGTTTGCGTATTGTGGTTGGATATGAAGACTGATACGATCTTAAATCATAGCACCTGGTTTCTTGCTTTTAGTGTTTCTAATGCTGGTGTTGTCATTTACGTGGATTTATAATCTTTGACGGGCTACACGGGATAGGGGACGGTATGTGTGGAACATTAACTTTGCTGCAGGATGGTTTAAGAACCCTTTCAGGTATTGATTTTTCACACGAAGGAGCATTCAGTTGCACATGAAGGACTACAATATCAACCTACTTTCCAATAAATCTCTAAAATGCTTCAGAAAAGGTAGATACAATTAGTGTGTGTGTCTGGGTGTGTCCAAAACATGCTATATAGCAGGGTTGCTTTATAAAACCATCAAAACAAATGTTTCTAATGTTCACTAAACTTACTATTTATATTCCAGAAATCCTATATGTGCTTAATTAATCACTAAGACAGAAACCTAGGCCAGCTAAATATTAGAAAGTGACCTAAGCTATCTTGGTTTAGCTTAGCATTGCAAATGTCATTAATTTGGGATTACACACGTCTTACACACTGCTTCACTGATTAATGACAGATTTGCATTTATCACAGAAAGGCAAAATTGTGTTGAGGTAGCTGCGGAAATAGCAATCTGCCAAAGTCAGAATGCACCTGGTTCTGTGACACGCTTCTGCTTTATCCTATATTAGGGTTGCGGGGTGGTTCCCCATGCCCATCCAGGGGAGAACGTCTCAGGCGCTGGGCAGATACACCCAGGACAGGGCGCCAATCTATCGCTGGGCACACACTCACTCACACAGACACACTCTATATGGGGCAATTTGGAGTACTCAATTGACTTGATCCATGTTTTTGGACTGTGGGAGGAAACCGGAGAACCCGGAGGAAACCCACGCAGACACGGGGAGAACATGGAAACTCCACCCAGATGGGGATTCGAACCGGGAATCCCTAGTGCTGAGAGGTGAACGTACTAACCACTATGCCACCATGTCGCCCCACTAATGAATAATTAAGATAATTAGTAAATGGCTTTTTTTCACCGTTGCGATAGCAGAAACACTGACATCAAAAAACAAGGTGGGGATCGCTAAAATAGGGCCCGGTAAGTTTGAGTCTGTTTATCTGGCAGAACCTGGGGACTCCAGCCTCCCTGCTTTATTACCGTAGCTTTGTATGCCATGAAAACAAATCAAAGTTCTACATTTTTAACTCCGCCTGTAAAGTTGAACTTTATTTAAGTAAGCGTGAGAAAATAACAGTTTTTAAAACAGTTAAAAACATTGGTCAGCTGCCCTCATTTCGACCATTTTTAAGTAGAACTACTTTAAAAGTGGGTCTCCAATAGTTTCTGATTCTTTTCTAAGGCTCCTGATTGAGCCTCCTGCTGTTAATGAGTTTTTTTTATTGTTCCATCTGACCTGTTCGAACATATAAGTGCACTCAGCATTAAAGATATCTACAACCGAATGTTTGAGTGAATGAACTAATCAAGCAGGAGTCACTTTATGAGCCACCGGTTGAATAACATTACTGTTTGCTCAATTTTTAGCCGTCATGAATTATTCCAGCTAGTCATTTAGCCCTCTGCACTTTCTCCATCATAAAAGAATTAAACCATTGAGCCCTGATAAGTATTATGCACAGTGCATTCAAATCAAGTGCTTGTTAATCGGTTAACGCGTTGTGATTATGCAGAAATGAGAGATTGAAAGCACAATAATGCTCCAATGAAGCAAGTAGTTTAGCACTTTTGTAAGAGGAAGCTTTAGCATTACACAAACTAAAGGCTTTTGATTACGATAATAAAGACCAAATGTAGGGTGACCTGGGTACACAGGACATTTTGGGAAGTAAGTACTTTAAAGAAAATCAATCAATTAATCAATCATTATCTCCCGCTTATCCTCTATTAGGGTCGCGGTGGGGTTCCCCATGCCCATCCAGGGGAGAACGTCTCGGGCGCTGGGCAGACAGACCCAGGACAGGGCGCCAATCCATCGCTGGGCACACACTCACTCACACAGACACACTCTACATGGGGCAATTTGGAGAATTCAATTAACTTGATCCATGTTTTTGGACTGTGGAAGGAAACCGGAGAACCCGGAGGAAACCCACGCAGACACGGGGAGAACATGGAAACTCCACCTAGATGGGGATTCGAACCGAGAATCCCTAGCGCTGAGAGGCGAACGTGCTAACCACTAAGCCACCGTGCCGCCTCTTTAAAGAAAATTTTTTTTATAATTTATTAGTTGGGGCAGTACGGTGGCTTAGTGGTTAGCATGTTCTTCTCTCAGCACTAGGGATTCCTGATTCGAATCCCCACCTGGTGGAGTTTCCATGTTCTCCCCGTGTCCGCGTGGGTTTCCTCCAGGTTCTCCGGTTTCCTCCCACAGTCCAAAAAAAATGGATCAAGTCAATTGAGTTCTCCAAATTGCCCCATATAGAGTGTGTATGTGTCTGTGTGAGTGTGTGCCCAGCGATGGATTGGCGCCCTGTCCTGGGTCTATCTGCCCGGCGCCCGAAGCGTTCTCCCCTGGATGGGCATGGAGAAACCCCCCCACGCAACCCTAATATAGGATAAAGCGGAAGATAATGGATAGATGGAATTTATTAGTTGAATTTAATGTCGCTTAATTGGTTATTATGTTGGATTATACTCAGCACTACCAATCCTTAGAACTACATACACAGGTTTTTAAATTTTTCTTTTTCTTAAAACACATTATACAAGAGAATCTTAGCATCAGAGCGTTTAACACTCTGTGTTCGGTCTGCACTTTTATTACGATTTTCTTTCCTCATTTAAAAATATTCCCTCATTATTCCACCCAGCCGGCTTGATTTCAGTTCATTATTTCATCTGTGTTTTGATTGGTTCCCTTTTTGTTTTTCACTTCACTCTGAGGTTTGGTTGTTTGAGTGCTCTGGGTTTTCTGTAAATATATTTTACACGCCTTGCACGTTTTAATGGTCCTTTTTTTTTCCCTGTGGCGGTTCCCATTATGGATCATCTGAGCATCCTCCTCTGTTTCACCAACCACATGCATGTCCTCCCTCAGCACATCCATAAACCTCTTATTTGGCCTTTCTCTCCTCCTCCTGCCTGGAGGCTCCATTCTCAGCATCCTTCTGCCAATATAAATCTCATCACTCCTCTGCACATTCCCAAACTGCCTTAATGTTGCCTCTCTAACTTTGGCTGTAACCAACTTTGCCTACTAATCTGTAGGCACTAATCTTGTGCTTATATTTGTGGTTGAATTTAACACCCACTTTTTCAGCTTGATCATGTGGTTGAGCTCCAGCTGAATCATGGGAAATCACACTGTACACTGGATGCTTACTTTAGTGGATCCACTTTAGTTGGTCTTATAGGGAATTTTCACAAACTGATTTAAGCCATAGTCAGATATACAAAATTTTATTTTTGCCTTTATCTATGTAGTAGGCAGTATGCTGTTTTTAATGTAACATGTAAGATGTTTAATTGTTTTTGTGGTCAAATTATTAAAATCAATAAAATACAAACATGCAAAAAGCCTCATCCCATATCTTATATAAAACTGTTATTGTGTAATAGTGTAATAGTATGTAGTATAGTATAATAGTAATGGTATATACTATTATTGTTTAATTTTTAGACACATAATTGTAACATTACAAGTTTAAAAGAACATTAAAGCCAAAGCTCAGTAAAGTATAAAAAGACAGTTGTCATAGCAACAACCATTATGCTATTTATCTTGACATTTACCCTACTTTGTTGTTAACTATTCAATATAAAACTGTCATGTTCTATATTTAACAGTAATGTTATTTTGATTTATTACACTTTGTTCTGCATTTTCTACCATTGACTGTTTAAGGGTAGAACACAGTCGAAATGCATTTCTGTTTGAGATCATGTGTGTGAACAGTGCGCAGCCATGCTACAGAAATGCCAACTCTGTGAGAAATCAGTGAGCATATAAACCTGCTGCTGTGTTTATTAAATGATACATCCACAAAGATGTCAGTCTGTGATGTGGCTCATCATAGTAACAAGGGCGCAATGATACCACATTGTACTCATAGGGCAAAATGGCGAGAAATACCCTGAATGGGCAACCAGTCTATTGAAGGATCTTTTCCAGAGCATATAGGACAAAATAAGTAAATTTAAAAAAAGAAATAAAACTAGTGGGGTGGCACGGTGGCTTAGTGGTTAGCACGTTCTCCTCTCAGCACTAGGGATTCCCGGTTCGAATCCCCATCTGGGTGGAGTTTCCACGTTCTCCCCGTGTCTGCGTGGGTTTCCTCCGGGTTCTCCGGTTTCCTCCCACAGTCCAAAAACATGGATCAAGTTAATTGAATTCTCAAAAATTGCCCCATATAGAGTGTGTGTGTGTGAGTGAGTGTGTGCCCAGCGATGGATTGGCGCCCTGTCCTGGGTCTATCTGCCCAGCGCCCGAGACGTTCTCCCCTGGATGGGCATGGGGAACCCCACCACGACCCTAATAGAGGATAAGTGGGAGATAATGAATGAATGAATGAATAAAACTAGTGCATCAGTGTGATTGCTATTTCCGTGGTGGAGTGTAACCATCCATCCATTATCTTCCACTTTATCCTATATTAGGGTCACGGGGGGTTCCCCATGCCCATCTAGGAGGGACGTTTCGGGCGCTGGGCAGATACACCCAGGACAGACATACACACTCACACAGACATACACACTTTATATGGGGCAATTTGGAGAACTCAATTGACTTGCTCCATGTTTTTGGACTGTAGGAGGAAACCAGAGAACCCGGAGGAAACCCACGCGGACACGGGGAGATCATGGAAACTCCAGATGGGGTTTCGAACCGGGAGGCGAACGTGCTAAACCACTAAGCCACTGTGCCGCCTGGAGTGTAAACAATTACACACAAATTAAAGTTTACACAGTTTGCATTGTCATCGGGCCAAGAGACTAGTTTTAAATATTTTCTCACTGATGTTTAGGACCAATAACTATGATGCTAATGATATAAACCATCATTCTACTGTTCTGCCTCTGAACCAGGTCTTAGCTTGGTGTGGAAAAAATATACTGAACTCTGTAATTTGTAAGAAACAAGCCTTCTGTTAAATGCTGCAAAATAAACTTAGATGTGCAAATAAAACAAGATGTACATTCTGAAACTGAGATCATTTTTATCTGTGTACTTAAGTTCCTATATGTACAGTTCTGATCTTCTGAACTTGTTGTTTAGTTTTTTGGCAGATATGTGGTTGCAATTCAAGTATTAAAATAAAAAATAGAGTAGGAGGAAAGAGTATAAGAACAAGAGATAGAATCAGAGAGAGAGAGAGTTGGTCCAGCATGTCCCTGGGAGGTAAAATGGAGTCATTCTTCAATCTGAAAAGGTCATTGGCTGTGGCACAGTGACAGTGCTTTCTCAGATAATCCATTAATCTTCAAATTTGAATTGTCATTCTTCATCCTTATTACAGTGAGTTGAGGTCTCGTTTTCCTGTCCTCCCTCATTTTTATAACCATCGACTCATAAGTGGGAGGGAAAAGCAGAGCCAGAGATGAGAAATCATAGAAAACCTTATAAGCTTTGTGAGAAACGGCAACATCGCAGTGGAAATTTCATGCACTGATAATACTGATAATATAAATGACATCAGTGACTAAGAACAGTGTTCTTATTAAGAGAACTGTATTGTGAATTCCTGATAAATTGTATTTAAACCAAATGCCAGCTCCTTTAACCAGAGGTCGGTTATGAAAGTTAAGTTTTGGAATAATTTGAAATAACTAAAGGTGGTTCTGAAAGCTTTTTTATTAAAAAGAAAAACCCAAGGGCTGATTTTAAAAGCTTTGAAGCATTAAATAAATACAAAGTGGCCCTGACATTTTACCAAAGTTTAGTTCTGGTGACTTCAAATAATCAAAGGTTGAATAAAATAAAAAGATAAAAAGACTTTTGACCAGATTTGGGCACTTTGCAGCCCCAGATTTACATCCAGCCTGTTGGCTGTTCCTGTCTGAATCGCATAAGCTCAATGTATAAATAGATGGTATTTATGCATGCACACTTTAATTAAAATAATATGAATGTCTCTTTTTAGTTAAAGCAATACAGATGTATTTCATTCATGGTGCAATTGGATTTACAATTGTATATGTAAAAAGATTAGACACTAACGCGTTAGAAAACTATACTGCCATCAGAAAACAGCTAGTCAGCACCATGGACAGCAACACCTTCCTTAGTAATCTTTGAGAACCAAAACTAATATGCAAATATGCAAATATATAAATACGCACACACACACACACACACACACACACACACACACACACATTATATATTCCTCAATCTGAAAGTTTTACGGTGCTACATTTACGTCAGTCTCTTTGGTGCATGGTTTTAAAGTGGTGTAATTGTGGCCCACACCTCCAACAGAGGTCAATCTGTCTAAGTGACATCAATCCCTGAGGCCAACGGGCCAAATCTGGACAGAACCAGAACACATTGCTATAGGGGTTTTCTCAAAAAGTTCATCAGGTCAAAACTGTGCATAACCATATGTGCAGAAACAGAAACAGCTTAAAGAAAAGCTGGAGGATTCATACAGTTTAGTATTGAGATGACAATTTAATTAGGCCGACTCATAAGTAGCAGATTCAATATGTCCAATATGAGTTTACATAACCAATATAACCAACCAAAATCATTCATAGTACTGCATCTGTTACATCCAATTTCCATTTGAAGTGAATTTCTTAAAAATTTAAAGTAATTAAGAAGTTAGCGCAGCAGCAGAAATGTTTTTTCGACACTGTTCCCTCCTGATATTGCATTTCATTAAAGATGATTAGACTTTGCCAAGATCAGTTGTGTTTACACTACAAAATGACACTAGTGAAGTTAATTATAATATCGTTCCATTATTAATGACATCATCAACATGGAAAGTGGAAACTGAAGGCACATGATTAGAACATCATTCAGGAAGTTAGCAAGAAAGCGAAAGAAACATTGACGACGGTCTTTAATGAAATCAAGCAGAATTCACTTTTCTTAACTATGTTAAATGGATTTGCAGCTAGAACGACTAATAGTGACGGATTAAGATTTAAAAATGGTTTGAGTGAAACTATTAATGGAGTTCTGCTTCTTTAAAAAGTTGAATGCATCATTTCTTTTTCAGAAATGGAGTACTATGCTATTCAGATGGACAAACAGCATGAGACACAGGAGAGAGACAAGAGATGCACGGGATCTTTAATGTTTCAGAATGCATTCTGGGGAAATTAGTGAATTCAGCAGCAGATGATTTTTTAACTGGCTGGTATCAGGTGTAGAGATCTGGTCTAAAACTTATTTAAAACATTTAAAGCATCAGTGTTTTGGTCAAAACTTCACCAGGCAAAGAGAGACACTATAAGACTTCAGCTAATAAAATATGCAACATCTGCAAATAGGATTTTTTTTTCTTAGTAAGATGCAAGAAGCTTTTAATTCTGTCCCACTCCTCATGTAATCTGATGCCTTATTTTACTGAATTGGGACTGAGCCACACAAGAAATGTTTTCGAGGGCTTTCAGACCTGAAATTAAATCCACACGTTGTTTCTTGGATTATCTACTAATTAGGATCACCACCCACATCATTGATTCTTGGGGCTTTCGGGTTGAAACTGAACTCAGCCAGTGGTGTTTTAACGTGCCTGGGGGTGCACTAAAGTTTCCCTTTGGTTTCATATCATAGTGGGATCATTTAGGGATCAATGGGGATCCTGCTTGCTGAGTCGTTGAATAGCTTTGTGGGTGATTTTTATCAGTGGTGGGAGGGTGGGCTCACTCCAGAACACTGACTCGGAGAAGCTACTTAACCAGAGAGCCGACTGTGTTTTTTTTTTACACAAAACCTGTCCGCTGATGTTGACTGAACCCTACCTTTCAAAATCAAAGCTTCGACCACCTCTACAAAACATGAAACAAAATATGCTGGTGTCCAATTAGAGAGATGGAGGGAAAGGGACGGGAAGAGCCAGACATCCTGTTCACTCATGCTGGCTCCAAGCGTCTTCCATACACCCAGATAGACTGGAGATAACGCAGTGCAGGATAACCTTTTCGAAAGAATACACCGTCACCAAATTTGATACATGCAGATGCATGGCTGCTTGTATTAGAGAAAATAAACTGATAGAACAAGATGTAATACAATAAGCAAGATATGACAAATGTCAAGGACTGGTTGTCTTGTCTTGCATGTATGCACAGTGTCTATATTAATGGCATTGATTTGGAGTTGATCTGCACCCTTCCTTTAATAAAAGCCTTCTTTTTTTGGAAAAGCCAGCAAAGTTTGAAAGCTTGAATTATCTGGCGTTCAGCCACAACAGAATTGGCAACGTGATTCAGTGAGCTCCGACAAAAAGAGGTCCACTGGTGCACTGTCAGTATCGAGAGTTCTACATGCTTGAGTTTTCTCGAGTGCTGGGGCATTGTGAATGCAAAACTGGGAGAAAAAGTTAAAGTGTCAAAGGGGCTGAAATCCATTCCAAAAACAATCGTAGATCTGGGTAAACACGGGGGATTGTACAGTTTTTGTTTGTATTTTTAAAGGCTTTACACCAGTGGCACCTGCACAAGGAATTTTATTTTAAATTTTATACCGTATAACAAGGTCATTGAAAAGACTAAGAATAATTTACTCCCAGCATCCTGAGACTGCTGTGTGGTGTAACTGAGATCCTTAAATATATTTATATGTACTTTTTATTTAGCATTGTTAAAATGCTGCAACCGATGTATTTACAAGGTCACAAAAACACTGGGTAAAACGGGGATTTCATTTATTTTGACTGCGTCATATTTGATTGTACCAAACAGATATTCCTACAATGAAAATATCTGAACTTGTTGAAAATAATACAATATTTTCTTCTTAGTTCCTTAAACATTTAAGTTGTATAGCCTTATTTCTTTTCATCTCTCTTGCGGTTGCTTTTAATAAGCCGTTCGTTGGTGATGTAAGGGGTTAGCTCCTCACATGACAAGTGGCACAGACTAGCAATCTGAAGGTTGGAGGTTCAAATCCCATGCCACTAGAGTTACCAGTGTGGGTCCTTGAGCAAGGCCCTTAACCCTCTTTGCTCCAGGGATGTTGTGTTTAACCCTGTGCTCACCTTGCAAGTCGCTTTGGATAAAAGCATCTGCTAAATGACCAAATGTAAATGCGATGCAAATACAGGGCGCCAATCTATCGCTAGGCACACACTCACTCACACAGACACACTCTATATGGGGCAATTTGGAGAACTCAATTGACTTGATCCATGTTTTTGGACTGTGGGAGGAAACCGGAGAACCCGGAGGAAACCCACGCAGACATGGGGAGAACATGGAAACTCCACCCAGATGGGGATTCGAACCGGGAATCCCTAGTGCTGAGAGGAGAACATGCTAAACCACTAAGCCACCGTGCTGCCACTGAATAACCAAAAAGGATTTATTTAAGACAACAACAAAAAAAAAAAAACTTGTTGGAATATAGGTATCATTTGGGTGGTGGATTGTTTAATGTGAGTTCTGCAGTGACACTGATGTGGTGAGGGGGTTTTAGTGCAGCAGTGCTGCTGGAGTTTTAATTAAACACCTCAGTGACACTGCTGGGATAGGAATAATGCACCAACCAAATAATAATCCTGCTCTGTGGTGGTACTATTGGGATTCTGACCATTAGAACAGAGTACACAGTATGTATTGTAGAACACAAACAGATGGACTGCAGTCTGGAACTGTAGAACTACAAAGTGGGGCAAAAAATTGGCACTTTTAAACATTTGACTGCTACTTATTGTGGTAAATGAAACAGATAACGTAAATAATTAGGGGAGCAACATGGAGGTGAACTTAATACAGTGGCTCGTGATCGTATATGGAGGCAATGATTTAACAACCCTGGACCTCTTTGGAAAGATGATCTCCAATGACAGGGCAGTAATTTCAGTAGAACACTGTCTTCTGTCATTTCAGCAGTGGGTTCAAGAGGCCTGTATTAATAACTGACGTTGGCCGGGGAGTTAGGGGCTGCTCGCAACAAAGAAGAAACAAAATAAGTGTAGATGCTCCACACATTACTGCCTTTTACTCCAGATCTCTAACATACCAGGAATTCAAATACGGCACAATTAAGAGGAAATATGCTGCGTTCCTGAGGTGAATTCCAGTCACAGAGTGGACAAGAGCAGTTCTTAACAAAGGCCTCCCACTGTGTACAGAGCAAAGCTTTGTGAGCCAGCGGTGCAGACGTTAGAAATCAAAACGGAGACTGGAAATGAGTTTGTGCGTCGGGTCATGGACAGTAATGAAAGGAATGAAGAGCTTACACGCGAAGACTTTGTGGAGGCCGGTCTTAATTATAAAAACAGTACCTTAAATAAAAAGTAATAAGTTTGGGTTTCATTGTTAAAGCAAATAATCACATAAGTTGTATTCGACACACATGCACACTGTACGAGGCAAATCATTCATTCATTCATTATTTTCCGCTTTATCCTCTATTAGGGTCGCGGGGGGGTTCCTCATGCCCATCTGGAGAGAATGTCTCAGGCGCTGGGCAGATAGACCCAGGACAGGGCGCCAATCCATCGCTGGGCACACACACACTCACACTATCACACTCTACAGCATATGGGGCAAATTGGAGAATTCAATTAACCTTGATCCACGTTTTTGGTCTGTGGGAGGAAACCAGAGAACCCAGAGTAAACCCCCGCAGACACGGGGAGAAAATGGAAAATCCACCCAGATGGGGATTCGAACCGGGAATCTCTAGCGCTGAGAGGAGAACATGATAAACCACTAAGCCACTGTGCCGCCCTGGGGCAAATTATCTTCCGCTTTATCCTATATTAGGGTCGCTGGGGGGTTCCCCATGCCCATCCAGGGGAGAACGTTTTGGGCGCTGGGCATATACACCCAGGACAGGACGCCAATCTATCGCTGGGCACACACTCACTCAGACAGACACACTCTATAGGGGGCAATTTGGAGAACTCAATTGACTTGATCCATGTTTTTGGACTGTGGGAGGAAACCGGAGAACCCGGAGGAAACCCACGCGGACACGGGGAGAACATGGAAACTCCAGCCAGATGGGAATTCGAACCGGGAATCCCTAGTGCTGAGAGGAGAACATGCTAAACCACTAAGCCACCGTGCCGGCCTGGAGAGAATTACATGGAAGAAATATCCGCAGCCACATGCTAATGCACCTGTGTGAATTAACAGCCTTCGCCTTTCCCCCTAACAGAACCGATGAAACGGCAGGTGATGGAATGATCTAATTAACGCTGCAGGAGGTACGTATTTGGTATTTAGGGATTTAGAGACCCTGCTGATTGTATGTGTTATTACAGGTAACAACTCACAGAAGAAAATGGCGTAATGTGATGGCAGCCGAGCCGCAGACCCTCCCCAGGTTAAATCATTAGCTTGGGTCGGTGAGGGGTTCGATATCCATTAAAGTAATACTGAAGTTCTGATCGCTCTGGTTCCTTTGTGTGAATATTGTAGACAGTAAGCATGTGGACACAGTGTAGGATGGTGTAATAATCCTGGAAACGAGGACTCAAAACATGATTATATTTATAACCTTCAGCTTTACAGGCACAGAAATCGACATGCCGGCTTTTTAGCCTGTGGCCGTCTCATTTTCTAGTTGATCTAGAGGCTCTCTCGCTCTCTCTCTCTCTCCTATTCCAAGCATCACCTTTTAATTCCCCACACAGACACCCAGACAAGTCCCATGTGAAATTTATGGACTCAAGTACTTGGACACCTATACATCACACCTACAAGAGCTATTATTATTATCACATTCCCAATATTAGTTGACCCCCCCCCCCACTTCCCACTTCCAACCCCATTGCAGCTATATAAGCTGTCGGTTTTCTGGAACAGCTTTTGTTAGAACTTTGGAGTCTGTCTGCGGGAATTTTTGCCCATTCGTCCAAAATAAACATCTGTGAGGTCAGATACTGATGTTGGGCGAGAGGCTTCTAATCTCTATTGTAGGAATCGCACCTCTGAACGCTTCATTAGCTGCACAAACGGCGGGATTGTAACACAAACTCACCCGATCGTGGCTTTATGGCCCTTGCTATGTGCACTGGGTCACAGTCACGCTGTAACAAACAAAGGCCTTCCCCAAACTCATCCATCCATTATCTTCCGCTTTATCCTCTATTAGGGTCGTGGGGGGGTTCCTCTTGCCCATCCATGGGAGAACGTTTCGGGTGCTGCGCAGATACACCCAGGACAGGGCGCCAATCTATCGCTGGGCACACACTCACTCACACAGACACACACTCTATATGGGGCAATTTGCAGAACTCAATTGACTTGATCCATGTTTTTGGACTGTGGGATGAAACCGGAGAACCCGGAGGAAACCCACGCGGACACGGGGAGAACATGGAAACTCCACCCAGATGGGGATTCAAACCGGGAATCCCTAGTGCTGAAAGGAGAACATGCTAACCACTAAGCCACCGTGCCGCCCCCCTTCCCCAAACTGTTCCCCCAAAACTGGATGCCTGCAGTTAAATTTTTGCAAAAGACATAGCAATGTGTCAAATGTAGTTTTCTCTTTTTTTTCGATATTAAAATGTTATTTTATGTTAATATTAAATAAAGAACAAACATAAAACTCATTTTTTGGTAAAGTTAATTATATCATAATAATTATAAAAATTGTATAATCGTGATATGGTGACACGGTGGCTTAGTGGTTTAGCACGTTCACCTTTCAGCACTAGGGATTTCCGGATTGAATCCCCATCTGGGTGGAGTTTCCATGTTCTCCCCTTGTCCACGTGGGTTTCCTCCCACAGTCCAAAAACATGGATCAAGTCAATTGAGTTCTCCAAATTGCCCCATATAGAGTGTGTATGTGTGAGTGAGTGTGTGCCCAGCGATGGATTGGCACCCTGTCCTGGGTGTATCTGCCCAGCGCCCGAAACGTTCTCCCCTGGATGGGCATGGGGAACCCCCCTAATATAGGATAAAGCGGAAGATAATGAATGAATATAGTTGTGATGATTTCTTAGACAATAACCGTGCCATCAAAATCTGTAATCATCTCATGCATAGTTGCAGGTAACGACATGCGAGTGCAAACACAGATTTCTTCACGTGGCATTAAAATAAAAATAATGACTACGGGAACAGCAGATGCTTTAAGTGGAACTTTTAGGAAGTATTTGCTGTATGTTTCTATTTAATCACAGGACCGCCGGTCTCAGTGGGGCGCGATGTAAATACCCTCAAACTGACATTCTGGGCCTTCATTAAAAATGTAATAAATAGGATTACAAAAGCAAAAAAAAAAAGTGTCACCTTCTAACGATTTGCACGGAGCACGGTGTTGCCTGCTAGAGCTAATTTACAATATCTAATTTGAGCGATAATTAGCTTTTATTTTAATTACATTTCATAAAGGCCATTAAGGCAAAGCTCATAACAAAACAGGCGCTGCATATGCTGCCTCCATCCTCCACCCTGCTTTCAAAGCACACACTGACTCACTAAAGCTGTGTATTGACATTTATCCTGGCTGAAATTTCATCAAGGAAGTTAGAAGGCAGGAATCCAGACTCGGATTAAACATGATCTATGAGAGGTGTTGTGCTGCTTACATATTGGAATTGATGCAAATGTTTCCAGCTTATACTCTTTTGTGCGCTCTTGCGGTTTACATTCTGTTTCATATGACTTTCCTGATAACTGAATGTGCTTTTAAATGCCTTGATAACCTTACATCACGCGGCACGGTGGTTTAGTGGTTTAGCATGTTCTCCTTCCAGCACTAGGGATTCCCGGTACAAATCCTATCTGGGTGGAGTTTCTATGTTCGCCCCGTGTCCGTGTGGGTTTCCTCCGGGTTCTCCGGTTTCCTCCCACAGTCCAAAAACATGGATCAAGTCAATTGAGTTTTCCAAATTGCCCCATATAAAGTGTGTCTGCGTGTGTGAGTGTGTGCCCAGCGATAGATTGGCGCCCTGTCCTGGGTGTATCTGCCCAGTGCTCGAGGTGTTTTCCCCTGGATGGGCATGGGTTCAAGTTCAAGTTCAAGTTATTTATTTATATAGCGCTTTTTACAACAGTACATTGTCACAAAGCAGCTTTACAGAATGAAAAGCCTTTAAACCCCCAAAGAGCAAGCCATGGGTAACCCCCCCGCGACCCTAATAGAGGATAAAGCGGAAGATAATGAATAAATGAACATTACATCACATTCTGCCATTTTGTAGATTCCTTTATCTAAAACGACTAAAACGTATCCCAACTTGATGTCAGTGTATAGTGTCTGTCATGATTCAGCATCCAAGGAGGAATAAAGGGTAATGTCCTTTTTCAAGAGCCAACATTCATAGATATTGGTGCTTCAAATACTCCCCCAGAAAGTTGGCACTAGTCTTAGTGCAAATACATCCATCCATTCATCCATTATCTTCCGCTTTATCCTCTATTAGGGTCGCGGGGGGGTTCCCCATGCCCATCCAGAGGAGAACGTTTCGGGCTCAGGGCAGATACACCCAGGACAGGACGCCAATCTATTGCTGGGCACATACTCACTCACACAAACACACTCTATATGGGGCAATTTGGAGAATTCAATTTACTTGATCCATGTTTTTGGCCTGAAGGAGGAAACCGGAAAACCTGGAGGAAACCCACACGGACACGGTGAGAACATGGAAACTCCACCCAGATGGGAATTCAAACCAGGAATCCCTAGTGCTGAGAGGCGAACGTGCTAACCACTAAGCCACCGTGCCACCCTGAAAATACATTTACTTCAAATGAAGTGTACCCATTCTACACAAAATACATTTAAAAGGCTAAAAGTGTGCTTACCTGTGTGAGGAAGCCCTTGTCCTCCCCGGTCACTCCTCAGCATCACCTAAGTGGGTGAGCTTATTGCTCATGGCCGACTTTTTGACGAGGCTTACTGAACTTTGCAGGGGTAGTGGTTCACGTGGAGGCTTCCCTTCCCACCCTCATGTTTGGCAGGAGGTACAGTTGGATAAAGAAATGTAAGTAAACAGCATAGCTTAAAAACTGGATACAGTAGCTGTGCACACTAAAATATATACTTTACTATAAACTCCCTGCTTTGGGAAGAAACTCCCTGCTTTGGAAATAAACTCCCTGCTCTTGTGGACATCTACCAGACCCGCAGTACAAGGAAGATTCGTAGAATCCAGCTGGACAGCAGTCATCCAGCACATGGACTGTTCACCTTACTGCCAAGGTACCGAAGCTTCCCAGCCAAAACAACCCGGCTTTTAAACTGTTTTTACCCGCAAGCCATCAGGCTACTAAACAAAATGAACAGTTAAAAACTCCCACACTCCTGCTTTTCACTATGTCACTTTACACTATGTCATTTTAAATGATTCATTCATTCATTATCTTCCGCTTTATCCTATATCAGGGTTACGGGGGGGTTCCCCATGCCCATCCAAGGGAGAACGTTTCGGGCGCTGGGCAGACACACCCAGGACAGGGCGCCAACCTATCGCTGGGATCACACTCACTCACACAAACATACTGTATATGGGGCAATTTGGAGAACTCAATTGATTTGATCCATGTTTTTGGACTGTGGGAGGAAACCAGAGAACCCAGAGGAAACCCACGCGGACACGGGGAGAACATGGAAACTCCAGTGCTGAGAGGCGAACGTGCTAACCACTAAGCCACCGTGCCGCCCACTTTAAATTATATATATATATATATATATATATATATATATTTGGTGCATACATATGTAAATATTGTCATTTTATCTTCTATGTAGAGTGTATATCCTGATGCCTCACCGTAAGAGTTTCTATGTGCACATGTCCCAACATGTAGCACAAATGACAAATAAACTTGAAACAAAATGTGTGAACAACAGATGCAGCTAAAGTTTATCACCATGACAGAGCTGTGCACACCACTGGTGTGAAACAAGTGCACTAGGCCACTGAGCAAAACTGAATTTCAAATCCACAAACCACTCATGTAGTTAAGGAATGAACTCTCCTACACCCAAAGCCCCAACAATATCCAACATGCTATGTAGCTGTGCAATGTGCGGGAGGAACAGGGTAAAGATAAGCACCCCTTCAAAACAGGGAGCCTTTTCACTGCATGAGGCTGGGACACCAATTATTGGCTTCAGGTGCATCTGCAGCTGGGGCCAATCACAGATGTGAATGAGGTTCATCACCACAACACACCACTGTGTGTTGCAAAACAAGTGCACTATGATTATTTTGTTTGACTTCACAAACCACTCAAGTAGATACGACATTCACTCAAACCACTATGAATCCTCAACATGCTATGCAAAATAAAACTTATAGACCCATATATCATGGATCAAATCACAGCATGTTAAACCTGCATCTCATTATAATCAAGCCAAATGCTTAACTGAATTGTGCCATCCATTATTCATTATGTCACTAATGGCTGGGGTAACTGGGCTGTGGAGTGGCATATCAATGAATCAGACAGAGATAGAGGAAGACATATTAATTCCTGACTCTTGACTGCTGCAGAGGGTGACTTAATCTCATTAGACCCAAAGGCTGATTACCAAAGGCGGACTAAGCTTTGGAAATTGAAGCCCATGACGAGGGAGCCCAAGGGGCAAGGGAGCTGAGAGCTGTTTTTTTTTTTTTTCTTTTTTTTTTTTTCTGCAGCAGTGTTTTGTGATGACTTGCTCTCATGCAGACCTTTCTCAAAACTTCAATGAATTCTAATCAGCAGAAGGAATTCGGTTGGATTTAAAAGATATACGTATAAACCCCTCTGATTAATGGCTAAGAGATACAAATAGAAAATACAATATAGTTAGGAGTCAACTATTGAGAACCAATGACAACCTTGATTTCTGCTGGCTGTGCTGCGTATGATAATTAACTTAACTCTTACTTAACCTACTTTTTCATATAATGATTTACAGGCATATCCAGAACTCTTTATTCAAGAGGCATGGCAGCACAGTGGTGGTCACACATTCCATTCCATTCATTATCTTCCGCTTTTATCCTCTATTTGGGTCGCAGTGGGGTTCCCCATGCCCATCTAGAGGAGAACGTTTCGGGCGCTGGGCAGACATACCCAGGACAGGGCGTCAATCTATCGCTGGGCACACACTCACTCACACAAACACTCTACAATATAGTGCAATTTTGGAGAACTCAATTGACTTGATCCATGTTTTTGGACTGTGACCCTAATATAGATTAAAGTGGAAGGTAATGGATGGATGGCTATTAGAAGGCATTCATTAATGTGCCACATATGAGCATGTGCCACATATTACCGCCATGTAACATGTCTTAGAGAGCATGCACCCCTACTGTAAATAATAAAAAGAAACAAGAAAGAAAGGGACACCACAAGAACCGAACCCTGAGGTTAAAACAGCCACCAAACAAGGAACAATAGCAAAATATTGTTGCACCATCATGCATCAGCACTGCAAACGGCATGGCAAGACACGAAAAGCCTCTAGACCTGTTATATGTATGCATATGGAGCTGCTTTACAAGTGGTCAGAGTCCTATGTCCACAGAAGGAGAAGTGTTAACAGACATCTTCACTGTTTGGCACCAAGAACAAAAATCAGCAGAGTCAAAAACTTTAAAACAGATTTCTTCATTAAAGCTTCTGCGGCTTGTTAAATTCTCAGTTGTAATTACCTGCGACAGATTCTCCAGTGTCACGGGTTTAGAGAGCCCTCAATGTTCTTCTGCAATGTCTGATTGCAAAGCTTAAAGTATAATATGTGTCATTTCTGATAACGGTTTGAATAATGAAGGCATTTTGACAGAAAAGTCTTTCAAAACACTATGAACTGCAATTAGGACATGATGCAAACGACGGCATCAGATTTCCCTCATAATAAAAATCCCTGCGATGCTGCAGTATTAATTGCAGGATCCTCTATCCATGGCAACTAATCTTCTCCCGGATTTATTTCGAAGATAAAGCTGATGGTAAAAGCGTAATATATACTATAGGCACATAAACACACCGGGAAGGAATTGGTTGTTAAGTGAGATGACTGTCAGTATATGTGTGCTGATGACTGTGCACTCTTGTTAATCTCTGTACACATTGCTTTATGGGTTTTTATATGAGGCAGAAGATCAGTTCAGCTTTCCCGGATATGAAAGCAAGCCCCGCTGGGGCTTCTACTTGTAAACACTTTGTTATTACATTGTTCTGCCTCCACTGAGACCCTTTTACTGCTGTGATGTAGCGCTTGCACTAAAGAAACAGACTTTCCTCCTTATTATTTTAGCTATGAAACTAAATTAATAGACAACACAACACATTAAACGGTACAAACATGCTAAGGCAGAGGGATTTAATACAGGCTTGTACTGATTTACTAAGATATGGAGAAATCATAACGAGCAGAGTGCTGATGTGGGCATGTCTTAGTGCTGAGAAGCTGTTCGACGGCCCTCAGTAGCTTTCATTCTTCAAACTTCTGTAATGAAATGAACCCACGTTTGTCTTTTCAGAACAGATGTCCGTCATCCAAGTGGTCCTGTTTAAAAAAACACTTTTTCCATTATGGTAAAGTCTGCGTATCTTTATGTCTCTAGCTGGGAACAATGTAGTGCTTTAGAGACCCGCAGACCCCATCATACAGGACAGAACATCACAGGAGACTGAATGAAATATTCATTCATTCATTATCTTCCGCTTTATCCTCTATAAGGGTCGCGGGAGGGTTCCCCATGCCCATCCAGGGGAGAACGTTTCGGGCGCTGGGCAGATAGACCCAGGACAGGACGCCTATCGCTGGGCACACACTCACTCACACACACACACTCTACATGGGGCAATTTGGAGAACTCAATTGACTTGATCCATGTTTTTGGACTGTGGGGGGAAACCGGAGAACCCGGAGGAAACCCACGCAGACACTGGGAGAACATGGAAACTCCACCCAGATGGGGATTCGAACCGGGAATCCCTAATGCTGAGAGGAGAACATGCTAAACCACTAAGCCACCGTGCCACTATGATTATTTCAATTAAGTTTAAATATTTCACTGTTGGCGGCACGGTGGCTTAGTGGTTTAGCATGTTCTCCTCTCAGCACTAGGGATTCCTGGTTCAACATGGATTGAGTTCTCCAAATTGCCCCATATAGAGTGTGTCTGTGTGAGTGAGTGTGTGCCCAGCGATAGATTGGCGTCCTGTCCTGGGTGTATCTGCCCAGCGCTCGAAACGTTCTTCCCTGGATGGGCATGGGGAACCCCCCCGCGACCCTAATAGAGGATAAAGCGGAAGATAATCAATGAATGAATATTTCACTGTGTCTCCTGTGATGTTCTGTCCTAAATGATTGCGTCCTCTGTGTTTTAAAGCCCTACGTCGTTGCCAGCCAGCGACATAACCTTTACCATAAAGGGCATCGTGTCTACGGGCTTTTCATCCCTAGCCATGCAGTTCACAGTGCTGATGCACGGTGGTGCAGATGCACCTGTATGTTGCTACACCTGCAGGTACATCAGCAGCCGATTGTGTTCCCGGGTCAGCGGCTGTTTTGATGGAGCGCGCCGTTGTGCACTTGGGGACTGTTTGAGCATGCTGTCCCCCCCGTTCCTAGAAGACTGCAGGCAGCACAGCGCCTTCATGCTTCACTCGTTGATAGAAGGTGCTATATGTGCCGGCTGGCATGCGGGCCCAGGGGACAGCTCTTAGTGTGGCATGCTCTCCGGGGGAACACACAAACAAACAGAGTCAGAGGAGATCAGAGGGAAATAAGAGTGTATTAGTATTTGGGAAAAGTGAGCCATTTAGTGAGCATGCTGTTGCTTTCTGCAGGCCGGAAGGAACCCCCCCCCCCCCTCACCCCCCACATCCAGTGCATCAAGAAGACACCTAGAACGTTCGACTAGACTTACTTATTAGCATACGTCTACCCCCTGCTGGTCAGCAGAGGCACAGTTTACCGTTTTAGAGCAATTGCATACTGTATATAATATAAAGGGTGTAGATATTCCAGCCTGCACTCATCAGGGATGTCTGTGTCAGATTACTTGCTAGGTTTCTGGATTGCAGTTGACATTCTGGAATTATTCTAACATGCAAAGGGTGCAACGATTTTCCCAACAGACCCTCCTATCTGGTTCCATTTGCACACAGTCGCAACAGATTCTATCGTGGCTCCCACTGCAGTTGCTTTAGCTTTAAAACCAAAAACATTACACATGTCTCTGCTATTGTGTTTAATCCTTAGAAATAAAACTAGTACAATGATAGCACAAGACTGCAGCCTTACGTTCTCAAATAGTTTGCACATTATAAAGAACTGGCACAACTATAAACTCTTAAGAATTCATTCATTCATTATCTCCCGCTTTATCCTCTATTAGGGTCGCGGTGGGGTTCCCCATGCCCATCCAGGGGAGAACGTCGATAGACCCAAGACAGGGCGCCAATCCATCGCTGGGCACACACTCACTCACACTCTATATGGGGCAATTTGGAGAATTCAATTGACTTGATCCATGTTCTTGGACTGTGGCAGGAAAGCGGAGAACCCGGAAGAAACCCACACGGACATGGGGAGAACATGGAAACTCCACCCAGATGGGGATTCGAAGCGGGAATCCCTAGTGCTGAGAGGCGAACGTGCTAAACCACTAAGCCACCGTGCCGCCTAAACTCTTTTTTTTTTTAAATCAAGGACATTTGTATTAAAATGACCAAACTCAGGGTTTACTTTCATACATACCTGAATGTTTACTGTACTGCGTATCGTCCTGTATTTATTGTGATCCTTGTGTTTGCACATGTGCACTTTATGTTGGTTGTGTGGTAGCTGTAATGTGTAGCACCTTGTTCCTGGGAAACACTGTCTCATTCATTCATTCATTATCTCCCGCTTATCCTCTATTAGGGTCGCGGGGGGGTTCCCCATGCCCATCCAGGGGAGAACATCTCGGGCGCTGGGCAGATAGACCCAGGACAGGGCGCCAATCTATCGCTGGGCACACACTCACTCACACATACACACTCTATAGGGGGCAATTTTGAGAATTCAATTAACTTGATCCATGTTTTTGGACTGTGGGAGGAAACCGGAGAACCCGGAGGAAACCCACACAGACACGGGGAGAACATGGAAACTCCACCCAGATGGGGATTCGAACCGGGAATCCCTAGCGCTGAGAGGCGAACGTGCTAACCACTAAGCCACCGTGCCGGAACGCTGTCTTATTCTACATATACTGTACTGTACTTTATATTGTGGAATGACAAATAAAATACTTGAACTTGAACTTGAACTGGTACAGGAATGTAGAACCAAACCTCTTATCTGAGTTGCTAACATGGACACCAGCTGTTCTCTGAGACTTGATGACATCATTTCGATGACCCTGTGTAGCTGGTGATATTAAAAATATATACAAGCAAACACAAACGCTGATAAATGTGTGTCTGTATTGTTAATTGAAGGTGGTGTAGCCGGTGGCTTAGTGGTTTAGCATGTTCTCCTCTCAGCACTAGGAATTCCCAGTTCGAATCCCAATCTGGGTGGAGTTTCCATGTTCTCCCCGTGTTCGTGTGGGTTTCCTCTAGGTTCTCCAGTTTCCTCCCACAGTCCAAAAACATGGATCAAGTCAAGTGAGCTCTTCAAATTGCCCCATATAGAGTGTGTCTGTTTGAGTGTGTGCCCAGCGATAGATTGCCGCCCTGTCCTGGGTGTATCTGCCCAGCGCCCGAAACGTTCTCCCCTGGATGGGCATGGGGAACCCCCCCCGCGACCCTAATAGAGGATAAAGCGGAAGATAATGAATGAATGAAAGGTGGTGTAGCTCTCTCTGTTACACACTTGGTGCATTAGAAGGAAGTGATGAATTTCTGGGCAATGCAACATCTGTTATAGTTCACATCAATGTTTTTTTTTTACCTTTACGTTTAATCCGGTTGGGTCTGGTAGGTCGATCTCGCTGAGCGGGACTCCTGACAGCATGCTCTCTGCATGATTGTATATGACCCTCTGCAACTGTATAGGAAAAGCTTGGCCAGGATTGATAGGGACTATTTTGGAGAGTGCTTCCCAGTGCAAATCAATACGACCACTGTCACCAGAAGGTTAAGTGGTTAATGCGGCAGGATGTAAACAGATTCTCATGTTTCGCTGCCCCATTACTTACACCAAGGTAAATATAGACTCCAGTATTGACTGATCAGAAATAAGAAGCAATAACTGAGAAATATGGGGAAAGATTTTCTATTACGGATGAGGGAGTCCTCTAAAAGCACCAATTAAACAGACCGGAAGACGGAGGGAGGATTGTTTTCAGCAGAAAGTAGAAATGAAATTGCCTTCTTTACTTAAGACCTCCTTAATCTCTTACTGTGTCTCATCATTGAACCTATATATCAGCTTGTGAATAGTGGATTCCAAATCCATGAGCAT